>DWJN01002240.1:0-15713 GCA_018248895.1 Carystus phorcus | reverse complement strand
CAAAACCTTTATCGAACCTTAAATGTAATGAAACAGTGATTCGAACATCGATCGTAAATTATTAAAACTAGAATTCTACTTTCACCTAAAGTTATTTGTGAATTGCAAATGGTTGTGATGATGTATGTACTCCACCACCTTCCAGGATTATTGTGATTCCAGTCCAAATTGAAAATCAAGTCACCTCTCGGAGATTTTTATCTAACCATCTCCAGTCCGTAGATTGAGAATCAGTGTTTTAAAGTCTAGACAGACTGTGTCATTATTTAATGGCGTGAGTGTTAAGTATTAGGGGCGGTTCTTTGGTTTACGATTTGCTGTGTCGTGTAAAAGCAGGGTCGGTAGCATTAAGTTCTTCAGACGATTGCCTCGGCCTTTCGGGGTTACCCTGCAACAAAGGGTTTATAAACATGAGATGATATTTAAACAAGCTTTTATATTTAATTGAAGTAATGAGGGCTTTTAGTCTGTTTGCATTTTGGAAGTGTCATTTATTTTCATATGAAAACGCGAGTTAGTTCGTGCTAATAATGCTTGCGGCTACGCTAAGTTACGGTTGTTATAATTTTAATGGACATTTTTGTAAATTAATAAATGTTTATTTCAGACGTAGATAGTGTCCGTTTGGTGCTATGGAATAGACTGGTCCATTCTAGTCGGGCATGACAGTTTTTTATACAACTAGTCTATAAACGAGCTGATGAGCCATCTGATGGTAATGGTTGTCATCACGCATAGATATCAACAGCTTAACACTAAAGTCAGTATTGATGCGTTGCCGACCTAGAAAGAAGACCAAATAAATAGTTTCTTTTCAGTAGTGTACATAGTCAGTGGTGGAGGTGGATGGTGTAATGTGTGTATGAGGTAATGGTGGAGTCTCTCTAAAATATTTGGTGTGTTTGACAGTTAAATGTATATTAACTTCTAAACTTACTTTCGTTCATAACTTAGTTTCTTGCTATTACAAAACTCAAGTAGCTTTAGACTAGGTAAGGCGAGCTAATAATCCGAAAGTGTAACTGCTCATGTAGCCCTATGGTTACATGGTTCTCGAGACGATTCTCAAGAACTTAATGTCCAATTGAGGTAAAGAGACATAGAATTCAAACGACTCTTGGCTGGTTGGGAACCTGAATTAAAAGTGACTGAAATGTGAATTATAATATTCGCATAGAATGTTAAGTTAGGTACAGGTCAAGCTAGTTACACAGCTTTACGGCGTCATTTCTGTGATTAAACGACTTAAGGTCTTATAAGATTTTACTTCCACAGAGATAAGATATTACTCCCATTCTTACACTTTGTAAAGTTATTTTATTAATCCACATGTTTCAAGTTTTTCTCTACACACTTCAGTTATCAATGATTACAATCTGTTGGAGCTTATTCGTATTTGCTATTGAGGTCCAAGCAAAGATATAAACTAATATAGCCAGGCCTGGCCAGCTCGCGTCCTTCATAGCCACGCGTGGCGGTAGGTTCCATAAAGCGCGTTACAATGTGAAACTTACGCTATACTAATGTTTTGCCATAGATAACCTGCACGCATTTATTTTAATACCATGTACTATGATGATTCTCTAGCTTTGAAACAACTGTACTGATCTTGTTTCGTTGTTTCAGTGATACACTCTATATCGCACTTTGTTAACTTGTGGAACTTCTCTCGAAACTACGATGAAGAAAGGAAGAAAATAAATCTGGCGAGCTACAGGAATGAGGTTAGTTTAGAAACAATGTCGTACTTTACTTTGCCTAGTTTACCATCTTGTACATAAGCACCTTTGCATATTTTCTTTGAATCTAACAAGGGAAATCCAATTTTCTGTCTCAGTGATAAAGTTTATATTAGTTTTGTTTTATAGGTAACATCCCCGAAAGTTGACTAGCCGAAAAATTGTCTGTGAATGTTGAGTGCTCCGTGTATATTTAGTGATATGTATATTGAAGTGTACTGTAGATTTTTACGATATTGCAGTGTTTATTGTTTTTAATCAAGACACTGGTGGTGGTTTGTTTATGTTGCAATACGCACGGTGATGTAATTTCAAAAATTTATTGCATCCGCACAGTTCGAATCGGCAACGTAAATTATGCCGATATCATTTTAACAGGATTTATAGGTCATTCTGCATTTCAGCGATCCGACCATTATAGGGCAATGCAGCGATCGTTAATAAATTATTATCGGTATAAACATTCGATGTGAAGTTGTCTGATTTTACGTTTCTCTGAGTGATTTGAGCTCTTACTACTGCATTTGCTGTGTACAGATCGCGAGTTTATCTATTGCGTGGTCAAAAATCGCGTGTTCCATTTATCATTTTTAGTTTCGTAAGTATACCATGGTTCTGACTGTCACACTGGGTCAACTGGAAGAGAATGCCAATAAACGTTACGTTCACCCTTTCTCTTTAATATACGCTGAATACAATAAACGTTAAATAAATAAATATATAACGTAATGTAATAATCTGGGGCACTATTTTTGTCTTGACTAACATTAGGAAGGCACGACGCTAAAAACACTCAAGTCGGACAGAAAATCCAAGATATTGAAAGAAAAAGTTGTTTTTCATTGTTGGCGTGTTTTAATCCGATTAATTTATGATATAAATAGTTTCACTGCCAGGTTACATCATATCCAGGGCATATTTTCATCATCATGATCCCATATGTAGTAAATAAGGTATTATTTTATTGTTGATAGTATCCGTTTTTTTCATCAGAAGCCCATTACGTCCGTTCGCCACGCAAGGGCGGAATTAATAATGGCGACGTGTCAAGTGTTTGTATGAACAGCAAACACCGTCCTTTTGTCACAGTGCCGCCGGCGTGCTGTTCGCTATTGTGTCCCGCCCCTCTGCAGCGCTGCTTAGGTCACTTGCTTGGGTACTTAGCCAGGCCTGAAAGATTCCATTTCCTCTTTCCTTTTTTCTCGTAACACACTTTACAGGTCACTGAACAAAATGCTGAATATCCGACTCGTTAATTGTCCTCTATCATAAGTTTTATTTGTATTTAAATTAAATTGTGGAATTAAACTTCACCTCAATGAAACGGAATAAACCTAATATAAGGGCAGTCATATTGTCTCTTAATTTTTCGCGATAACTATTTTTTTATTAAACACATAATTGCAGTACTACAAGTCTAACTAAATACAAAAATAAACCGCTTTAAAAAGTATAATTATTTAGTTCATGTGAGTTTTGCATTGAGGTAATATACAAAAACAAAAATAGACGAAAAGACAACCTCATTTTTTAAAAATGTCTCTTAAAAATGTGATTTAATATTCTAGCCTCTCGGCTCTTAAATGAGCGTGGCAAGCAGAACCACATCTTGACGTGAGTCGGCGCGCCGAGGGCCCGCTCTTCGTTGAAAAAAATCTTTTGAAGGACTATTACTGACCTACAACGTGGTCTGATAGAACATCTAGGGCATAGTATTTAAATTATGCCGCCACTACGTACTAGAAATATGCTAATGTTGCCTAGTACGAGTACTATAAGTGTAAGCCGGGAAGTAATAAGGTTAGGTATACGTAATACATAGGTACCTATGTAGAATATTCTGTACACGCATAAATAACGTGTTTTTCATAATAGTCATGTTCGTAAATTTTGCTTCGGTGCAGTAAAATGTCGCAAGGAAACATATGTTACATGCCTGCTTTGTAAGACTTTTCTAACTTGTTCAAATTTGCCGTACACATGTTAGAATTTTAGAAAAATCATAACTACAAACGCATAAAACCTCTTTCTGCCGTGGATTTGAACCCTGCAACATGGTAAAATAATTGGAGCGTACTATAATTTACTCTCGCCTGAACTAGAACAAGGGTATCCATGGGGTTGCTATGTTCCCATACGTGTCTAGAGTAGCTATAGGACATGAATCGCTGTATGTGTACAACTTGTGATTTGGTCTCTAAATAAATATAGAAGAACCAGGACAAGTTACATGTTTGTCTTCATTTAAAACGAACAAAGTGTCTTGAACTTAATACGATTCTATGTCAGCTGGTAGAGAGATATGAAAACCGTGATCACAATAAAAGTATAGTTACTATATATAGATTATGTAACAGTTGGTTATCTTCGATTTGATTAATTAATTTGAACCAAAAGACAAATGTAGACAGAGATGAAAATGTGCTACGATGATAAAATAAATGTTACTACTAAAATAAACTTTGTTGAAATTTTTAGAATATCAAAAATCCCGTAACGTCTAGGTACGTAAAAGTTATTTAAACATTTGTTTTCTTATTGCATTATAAAATGAAACTAGTATAATAATATGTCACATACTCACGTAATAAAAGAAAGAAGTTGTAAAAAATGCGAAATGTTGAGGATTGTTCTCGCCTTTCATTATATCTTCCAGCATTTGGTTATGGGTATATATTTTGTTACAGAATCCCTTTTTCTTGTTGATGAGTGTACCAGGCGTAACTGGTACCTTGATGTTGGCGATTACTCTAAGCATGGGAATGACGTCACTAAGGATCGTACGGCGGAAGATTTACAATGCGTTTTGGTATACCCATCAACTGTATCTGCCTTTCTTGGTGCTGTTAATGATACATCCGTTAAGGTAATAGAGAATAACTGCGTTTATTTAAATTAATGTTTTCTTACTAAAATAGATCATATCTATTAAAATGTTTAAATAGCTTTCAAACATTGTTAATATATATAAAGTACGTGTTACGGTGTTTGTCCACTATGGAGTCCTAAACTACGTAACCGATTTTAATCAAATTTAGTACGCCGTGTCCAGGTTGATCCAACTTAAAAGATAGGTTACATCTCAATTTATAGTCGCAAAATTATTTTATTACAAATTATTTGTTTAATATCTCACAAAGAATTAGTTCCATAAGATTTTAACAGATGGCGGAGTAAGTCTGCTAAATTGAGTATGTTTAGTCATAGCAACGCGTGCCCGGGGTCTGTTAGGTTATATTGTTGCAACGTCTGTTGCGTCAAACAGTAAGAAAATAAAGGCATTCTCTTAGTATCGACTTGTTTAGCGTCAGTAATAGCGTCGAGTAGGCTTCAGTCTTGGCTTAGGCACCGTTATTATATTTGCTGTCATCCCCAGAAAATCATAGCGCCGTAAGTCATAATAAACACTTTGTCACACGTTTCGCCTGCTAGCCATTTTTTCAGGTTATTGGGGAAGAATATGAAATATTTATTTTCCTGACATAAAAATACCTACTCGAAAGCATCGACAACATGGATTTTGTCGAGTATTTTTTTTATGTTTATATATAAAATTCTTACGTCGGTGTGTCAGTTTACTAATAAATGTGGGTTCGATATGGCTAAATTTACATTGGGATAGAAAATTTAATTATTAATCATTTTTGTACGATAATCTGACTCGGTATAAATATTATATAAAAAATGACGATTACAGCATAATAATATGTATATGGTATATCTATTACTAAAATGTTAAGAAAATCTTTGTGCCATTTATAAAAATAATTAACGTACAAAGGTTTCTAAGACTTTCCATACTTAGTAATATTTCATTTAATTTCATACGTAACTTATTGACTAGTGTGTTCCTTAGTTATAGTCGTATACTCGTAAAAATGTATGTTACTGTTATGTAACTAAGAATTCAAACCCTAAACGTAAGTACTACTACAGGACAAGGGTCTTTCCTCATTACTGAGGAGGCCTACAGTAATTTCCATCATACTGCTCCAGTGTGAATTGGTACAGGGATTAGTGGCAAGTGCTGGAAATTTTTATGCCGCTCGCCGGCCTTTGACATATCTTATACTTTCTATACCAATCGGGATCGACGTCTTAACGTGCCCTCCAAAGCACGGAAAAGCCCAAGAAATTTTTACCACCAGCGGTTGCGTGTCACGCCACCGACAGCGCAGTTACTTAACTCAGTCGATTGCTTAGAATCGACACGATTCAACGCGCTATGAACGTTTTAAATAATACGATTTATTCTCTTAAAAAAAAAAACAAATAAAATTCTATACCAAACTCGCGATCTAACTCTCCGATTGCTTTTTCGTCGAAGGAATCTTAATTCCTTACAAATATTTCCGAGACGCCGTTATAATCCAAAGGAAACACTAAATCTTGGATCATGAATCACTATCTTCTTTAGTGGAGTGAAAACGAGGAAAATGTGAAAGTATTTTCTGTTCCATTAAATGCCTTCAGTGAGATATACATACACCTGGGAGAATAAGAGGGGCTGACGACATGGGGTAGCAGGATATACGGTGTGTTGATGTATTTGTCATTAGAATATAAAGGCGCTGACGACAGTTTTTTAGTTTGATATTCTGTACGGTTTATTTATTTAATTATCCGACTACGGTGGTCAAACAGAACGTTATGATTCCAGCACATATGTGGATGTTTAAATGTTCCAGAACTCTTAAATTACATATCATAGTTCGTACAAGGTGTACTAAGAAGGAACTTGATCGTCCAATATATATAATGTGTAGGAAACAAAGTCATATTTTAAATATAAAATATACAATTTATATACATTGTTTTAGCTTATTTAATTTATAATTATTTAGTGGATTCTTTTGATCTTATCCTCCAATTAAAAAAACATTTTCTATTGAAACGAATTGTATATTTAAACCATTCTTAAACGACCTATAAAGTTATGACACAAAAAGTCATCAAATAAGTCCCACTGTTTAAGAGAAGTTTAGTGACACACAAAACAAAAAATTTATGTACAAATTTGTGTTACAACGCCACAAGCCACATGATCACAATATCGGTGACCAATATGAAGCTATAAGAAACTCCATAACTCATATTATGAAAACAATTAGATTAAAGTACACGTCCTAGATGATAAATGGAAAAAAGATAAAATATACGTGACTGAAAAAATATATGTCGGTTTTTAATATGTCCAGGTTTACTATATGAGTTCATTACCCTTACAAGCAGTTCTACATATATATATACATACTACCATTTATAGCTATATATCAAACTCATGTCCTGGCATTCTTGTTCTTAAATAATAAAGGACTCGTCCTAGACGAGTCCATTATTAACGAACCCAGTACATATTAAAAATCTATATTTTTTCAGTCACGCTTCTATCTATTTTCCATATTATTAATCCGCTGTAGACATTCCCAGTACACAACATTCCTAAGAACCGCCACAGTTTTGCATATGCAAAAGTAATGGAGAAGTGAAACACTAATGCATTCTAATTATGCATGTAGTCCGCTCCGAGTGTGAGCGGGCCCACGGACGGAAGCGGATGCAAAAATCTCTCGGGAGAGAAAGCGGAATCGTCCAAACCCTATGGGAATGTAGAAGCTTATTTATTATGCGTGAGTCTGGCTTGGAAAGGTACTTTCGTTTAATTCTTTAGGGAGAAGCGATAGATATTTTTCACGAGAAACGAGGCTAACGACAGTTATGTTTTTTACTTATCGCGTTTATGATTGATGATATATCTCGCTAGTTGTACGCGTATAGCTAGGCTTGTGTTGATCGAAAGTGATGGTGTATAGCATCAAATTGGTTCAGTAATTAGGTCATCTGTTGAGGTTCAGCTCAACGTCAAATTTGACAGCGCGGCTCAACGGATATCTAAATTGTTTTGAGAATGGTCAGCAAGTCGTGTCAGCAAGTTGTATATCAGAAGTAAATCTTAAGCCCCCTTGTAGCTTCTAGACGTAGTTAGTTTCGTAGTTACGTAATGTTCCCTCGTGCACTCATATACAAAATAGGAACTTGAAGTAGGGAAGGCATGAATTGAGCTGATATAAAAGCTAGTTCTCAGCTCTCTATGCTCGTAATCACGTGAACGGTGAGCGGAATTGTTCACGCATTTTTTGAGTTTCGTAGATTCGGACGGGATTTGATCGGGCGCGAAATTATAGTGTACCATTCCACGTGCCTTAGTCATATCACAATAGATGCCACTTTTGTTCTGCTAATTATGCTGTGTCTGTATTAAATCAAATCATTTATTCGAATTTGGATTTAAATCAAGTCATTTATTCGAATTTGGATTTAAATTTTTTTATTTTTTTATTTTTATTTTCATCAAAGCCCTACGTTGAGTGGTCTCGGAAGAAGTGGCAAGAAACTCCCAAGGAGTTTTTATTTTCTACTCATACTCACAATCAGCTCAACATACACACATACTACTATTTATGGCTATAAATCAAACCCATGTCCTGGTATTCTTGTCTTTAAAATATTTATCTAATCTATACTAATAATATAAAGTTGAAGAGTTTGATAGTTTGATTTGAACTAATCTCAAGAACTACTGGTTCGAAATGAAAAAATCTTTTTGTGTTCAAAAATACACTTATCGAGGAAGGCTTATAGGCTATATAATATGAGTTGAGCATCGATGAACGTTACAAAAACGGGGCAAATGTTCCAACGTGATACGAAGTTCGCTGGGACTACTAGTAACCTTTTGACATACTTTTCAAACTGACTGTATGACATTTGAATGAATTCAAAAGGAATTCTGTTATAGATTTTGTCAAATCTACCCATGATTCTCATTCTCTCAGTAGTATGTGGGCAGTTTCATCGACATCATGGATTCGTTTTACCCGTGTCAGGTCATGTGCGCCTAGTACATTTTCTTATTCTAAAAGGATTATGAAACTCTATTCTTGGGGGTTAAACTGTGTACAGTTGACTAAGCTTTCATACGTAAGGGTGTAGGTTACGTAAACAAGATACCTTAAAATACGGTCTTATCCTAATAACGGATCAATTTTCAAGCGGAACGTAAGCTGATAAAGTGCTGTATGTAAAAGTAAATGTAATTTTTCGGTACTATGATGGAAAAATTAAGTGTTAGGATCTTTGCGTTGTCAGTTTGTCTGTATCTTATATGTGTTTTATATGTCGCATGTAACTCTCAATTTTTATTCACAACTAGTTGTACCCGACGCGCGTTGCTACGCATATCAAAAAATTAGCGTTTCGATTGTAACTCATCAACCTTGTGTCCGATCGATATAATTTTGGTACCAAAACCTTTATCAGAGAATTCTGAACAAATTTGCTAAAGACCTCGATGCTCTATCTTCTTCTATTTCAGAGTCTATAAAGGATATCTGTATGACAAACATTCATTCAAAGTTTGTTTGTTAGTTCGTTTGTCCTTGTATATAAAAATTGAGCGACGAATGTGATATAATGTATGGAGATTGTTAAAGGACTGGAGAGTGCCATGCTCTTTTTTGTTCCGGAACAATATCTCACTTTCTTGAGAAAACACGTTTCAATCAAATAGGCGCCATACATACTAGTAGATGTCATCTAGACATAATAGCAGTGTGACATTCTGAACATAGTCTCACACGCTTAATATTATAAAATTGAAGGTTAATATTTGGACTAAATAAAATACATACCCAAGCGAAGCGAATGCAGGTCACTAGTCCATATTTATACTAATAATATAAAGCTGAAGAATTTGATAGTTTGAACGCACTAATCTTAAGAACTACTGGTCCGAATTGAAAAAATCTTTTTGTGTTGCGTAGTACAGTTACCGAGGTAGGTTATATAACATAACGCTACGACCGATAGAAGCTGAGCATTGATGAGAAAACAAAAAAGGGGCAAATGTTCCAAGGTGAAGTTTGCCGGGACTACTAGTATATACAATATAAACCCATGCGAATTTTTTACTTCCAGATAGTTTGATGATAATAACCACTAGCGAATTCAAGAAATATTTTCCTGTAACTTAAGAAAATCTGTCAGATTAAATTTTGAATCTAAACTATTCTCGATACACTTACACACATATTTTTATAACCATCGGTCCGGCTTAGGAGATATGATAATAATAAATACTAAATACGAATGTATATTTTGCAGGTAAGCACATGAATACTCGACATGGAAATAGAAGGTCCGTTTCGGTAAGTACTCACCGAAAAGAAGGAATGCGGTGCAAAAAGAATGATTTTCGAAGATTATGTCAATCAAAAACGTGGAAGTATCACGCAATATTGCTACCATATCTTTTAGGGAAATTCACAGAAATATTCTAATCTCTTGTATTGTCTTAGTCAAAAAGTTTTCCTACGTCAATATCGAACTCGTCCAATGTTATTTCTAAGATGTTTACCATGTTCGTGTCAATAAAATTATTATGACACTTTTTAAGATAGATCGTGAAAGACAATTGGCACGGTGTTGGTAAACCCTTAGGAAATGTTTGCACATTTTTGTCGAAGTAAAAATCTTTTCAGTTCATTGGCTACGTGTGAATGACTGTTCGTAAGGTACGATCACGACACTACGATGCGACATTTTTATTACTAAAGATTCAATTGCCATTGATAGATTTTTAAACAATCTTTTTACTTTACATTTGAGGTAATAAATATTAATGCACTTGAGGCCATATTTCGTAGCTTCATCTACTATGATTTACATCAGATGCAAATTTGTAGAAATTTGCAAAGTTTCCGTGCTTGGTATTTCAAATCCAGATTTGACACTATTCAGGGCTGTCAAATAATAAAGTAGGTACTTCTAATTTGACTATTACTTGTTTTTTACATTTCGTAAAATTTTCGGTGATATTACGAAGACATATTAGCTATACATATACCTAATTATCTAGTAATTGACTGATAAAACATCAACAAATTTATAATAGTATTGTTGTCTTGTGTGTGCTGTGGACAAAACACAAAGACAATAACACACACATACAAGAGAAATTTTAAGTCATATGTCCCAGTTAGTTGACCCATTGGATCATTTTATGCCAGAACATAGGCGAAAACTAATAGAATTAAACAAAACATGCTTGATATATTACAGTACACCTACATACTCACACGCACACACATACACACATACCTACACATTCACACGCACACGCCTACACACTAACACGCGCATACATACACACACACAAAAACAAATCCATCTTTTTTTAGCTACTCTAGATGTAAGGGGAGAGACTAGCCACCCACGACACAGGGTATCCTAGTGTGGGGACTAGTGCTCACCATTAAACTGTGTACCCATGTACTGTGTGAAATAAAGATATATTATAAAGATATTAGTTACTACCAAAGGTAATATTGTGTATAAGTTGATATTCCATAATTCACTACGTCCCCTAAGAGTTTATTTGCTAACTAATGAACATTTCAACCGGTACGTCTAAAATTATAATGGTAATATTGTAAAAATAGTTGTTTAATCAAGAACGGTTGGTGATAGTCGCATCGTCGTCGTATTGTGTAAAGGTTCTTTTTCAACGCTCGGCATGTTATCGTGCTCCTGTTCGTGGGATTAGCTACATCCGTGCTTTCAGTTTTAATTATCTTAGGTCGGAATTAATTGCTACAAGAGGCCGTTCGCAAATAAAGATGTTTTATAATACAAAACGCTCGGGAATTGTTCTCGGAAGTTGATGTGCAAAATATAAATGATAAAAGAGAGTATCGTTATTAACATTTCGGAGGTTGTGATGTTTTATTAGTAAGCGCTCATAGCCCGGCGGCTCGCGTCGATACTACGCGATCGACAGAGTTAAGCAACTGCGGGCGGTCGGTACCTGGATGCGTACCGCTAGAGGCAAAAAAATCTTGAGCGCTTCGGTACTTCGGAGCCCGGTTGTTATGGTAAATAACAGTTAAGATTTCCGACACTTGGGTTGACCACTAACTCCTCCATCAATCCGCATTGAAGCAGCGTTGAGTATGCTCTAGACCTCCTCAGCGATGAGGAAAGACCCATGCTCAATATTGGGCCAGTAATAGTTTGAAGGCAGGCATTAGTACCCATTTGATAAAAAAGCTAACAGTTTTGGCTTCAGAGGGCGGCCTTTCTATGATCTATTAGCCCTAAAACGTAGAGCTTGAAATTACCCATTTCAAAATCTCGATTTATTACGATTCTTATACTTACTGGTCCAAAATTTCGGACATGAAGCAAGCAACAATATTAAGTTATAAAATGAGTTATTGACCTTTAAAACGACTAGTTACTCAAGCATCCCATCATTGAGACGTTATTTGGAGTAGATCAAAGTGTATTAAGCTGTGACATTATTGAAAACAACGACCAGTTAAATTATGTACGTGCTTAATCCCCCAGGAAATTGGAACTGACTTCAACACAATCTGATTTGCATCACTACCAACTGGGATACATTAGCCGCAATAGTTCATTAATGGTCACATAGCCGTTTGGGGAATAATATTAATAATTTGAGATCGCTGTTTCACTTCGATCCTATACGACGGCCTAGAATATTTGATACCATACCGATAGGTGAAGGTGGGTATGATGTAAACATAATATTCGTGTAAGCCAATATGATTCTATAAGGCCCCGTAGCTTCGTAATATGCACCGGAGAGATGTTGGGGGGTTTCAGTAGGTATCCGACTTCACGCTCTTACTACAGAGGTTCTTCTTGTACAATAGAGGTTCAGCTGTCTTTGGATAATATCTCCCTTCCGAAAAGGCTTTTACCCTAAATGACCTTTTCTGATGTTTTTTCAGTGTTGAAACATTTTTACATCACGTTAATTTATCGACTGTCAAAAAAGCCTGATAATTATTTAGGCTAAGCCTAAAATCTACAGGTTCCTTAAGTTAACAAAATCTGTAATAATATATTATTATAAAGGTGAAAAGTGTTCGTTTAAACGCACTAATCTCAAGAACTACTGGTTCGAATTGAAAAAATCTTTTTGTGTTGAATAGTACAGTTACCAAGGAAAGCTTTAAGCTATATAACATAACGATACGACCAATTTTCCAAGGTGATACCAAGTTCGCCAGGTCATATTTTAGAATAAGTTCGCCAGGTCTAATAGTATATTTATACGATAATAAATTCAGCTTATAATGTAATAGGTCGTGTAGAAAGTTCTTTTAAATGATATCGGTTGGGTACACGCTGACTGTTTTAGATGGCAAAATTATTCGCATCTTACTTTATTAGTTAAATATATAACTAAGATCTCAGACGGAAGTTAAGTTTTTTTATGATTTATTTATATTCAGATAACCAAGATCCGTAAATAAAAGTAATTTGTTTATCATAAATTATAATAAATTAAGAATACTTTTTTATTAAATAACCGACAAATGAGCAACTAAGTTACCCGATAGTAAATGGTCATAGTTGCCCATGACTACGAATAAAATCAAAGTTATCAAAGCGAAGCCGACCTACTTAAAGGTTGTAGAAAGCTAAAAAGAAATTTCAATTTCAATTAAACTTGTTTTATTTTAGATACAATATAAACATTTTCCACTACAATACTGAGATTCTTTCTTCAGCTAGTGTCGAAAGAACTAGCATCCTTGGAGCTATAAAATGTTCTTTAACGGTCATTTTACGACCAGCAAGGTGCCAGTTGCGTAACTTGATGTCGTATCTGGGCGAAAGTACATCTAAAACCTCTAAAGACAGTCAAGTAGAAATGTTTGTTATTCTTCGTATTAGCCACCAAACGCGGCTTGTAGCCTTGTCGAATCTAAATACAACTTTATAAACTAATGAGTCTAAGTCTCATTCAGTACGGGGTATCCATACATCTTTGAACCCATCGTTTCTGTTTGCTGAAGTATGGACGAGGCGATGGTGCTAAATACCCTTTAGTTGGAACTCATTGATGTACCTCAATTGTATTTGAATTGATGAACGAAGTAATTCATTGCAGACCGTACCACAATGGTAGGGTACAAATTCCACAACACATTCAATTGATCGAGTCTCCCAAATATTTTAGAATCGCTAACAGATGACATAAGATTACAGTTAAAATATAAAGATTTAACGAACTTTAAGCCAGCGTACTTATTCATAAACGAGAAAACAGAACAAACAGGAAGATTTTATCTTAAAAGGAGGTAATTTATCGGGATCTGTTGCTTTGAATTAAACGATATTTAATTACTAATGCTCTGAAAATTGATAAGACTTTTAAGTCGAATGACGATTTTGTTGCTTGCTAACGACTGATATTTTCACGAAAGGTTTATGTCCTGTTAAACACTATAAGTTTTTGCGCAAATTGGGAATTGTATCCAAATAGTTTTGTTTTTGGTTTATTTTGATACGAGTAAGTGGGGGTGTAATAATAATATATGTATGTATGTATCAAAATAACATAGGTTGGTATTTGGATATTTGTGTACGATAAAAAGGAAAATAAACTGTCAGTCTGTTAGCGATATTTACTTGTTTCATTATAGGTCCTTTTTTATTTGTAAACGCTTTCTTGTTTGATTTTCTTGTAAAATATAAGCTGAAAAATTTGTATAGGCCAGGCATTGGTAAGAGGCGACAGAAACCGGCTTCACTTCGTAGTAAAGTTTGGCTGAAGAATTATATAAATATTGTAATAGACGACCCACGCGGCGCAATGGTGACCATGCCGGACCTCCGTTCGAAGGATCCTAGATTCGATTCCCAGCTGAGCTGATAAGAATGATGCTTTTAAATTATTGTTCTAGGTTTGGGTGTGTTCGTGTCTTTGTGTGATATGTGTGTTTGATGGGTGACCGCTAGTGGCAAAAAGTTCTTGTGTAAATATTTGTACATGGAAGCTGCATTTCCGAAGTTAGATTTCCTATGTTTAAGAAGACAGGTCTTGGGACTTCAAATTCGTACTGAACAATTGCATACAAAAACTGCTATAGGTAACTCGTACATAAGGTAGATGAAACGTGCCTAGTCGCGCCTATCTGTCGAAACAAACTATCTGTCCAAGGAGGCTCTAATAGACCTAGATAGTCAGCATTACATTTATGATACCATTCTACGAGATTTAAGTTAAAATGGAGACATGAAAAACATCAAATACTTCAAGTTAGTTACTTAGCAACCATACCAAAATTGTGCAAATGACGCTCCCCAGAATTTATATTGGTTAATATCGACGACAAAATTAACGGAATAAGTGTCGAAATAATTGCACTTAACACAACAGTGATTCACGTTCCTCACGTCAAACGAGCTTACCACCTGACTTCGAAGAATCTCAGTACATTACATAATATTCAGAAACAAATTGAAACAGCTGGTCAACTTCTATCGTAAGGGACAGATATAATATCATATAACCGTTCTATTTTGCCCCTCTACTAGCCTGTGTTCTACATTCGACATCGAATTCAGAAGATCGAAATATCAAAACCTAAAGAGGATTTCGAGCTACCAAAACTAAGCAAGCGAGATGCAACATTAAAATTGGTTCTTAGTATTATCAAATAGTTGCTCATTTAAGGCAGGAGGTGTTACATCTCTGTAACGCATTGCGCAATATAATTTTGTGAAACAGGTGTTTCGTTTACCTTACTTCGGACCGAGCGGGCACCCTTAGTGTTATAAGTATCACTTGATCGTAAAAATCTATATTACTGTAGTAATTACTTTTATTTGTCAATATTATCAAGGGTGTATGAATAGCTGTATCTCAGGCACAGAATACTCAGTTGCAATCACTTTTTGATGAATATCTATACTCTTCACTTATAATGAATCTCTATACTCTTTACTAATATATAAAGAAAGCTGAAGAGTTTGTTTGTTTGAACGGGCTAATATCAGGAACTACTGGACCAATTTAAAAAATTCTTTTAGTGTAAGATAGTCCATTTATAGAGGAAGGCTATAGGCTATAGAACATCACGCTAAGAAGAATAG
>DWJN01002239.1:0-15714 GCA_018248895.1 Carystus phorcus | reverse complement strand
CGAGTTGTCAGAATGAGCGTTGTTGGGAAGGAATCACTTGAGCAGAGTCAATTCTCTTGGAGAAGTTGAAGGGTTCTTAGGGTTCTATCGAGGTAAGAAGACTTCGGTTTTTATTACTTTACATATCCAGTTCAATTAATCAATTTATTGTTTAGCAACGAGGGTACTGTACAAAAAAAGGCGTTTATTTTGTACTTCGAAATTCGTTTAATTTGGTTTTTAATCATAACAAATATGACTAATGTGATGTGTTCGCTGGTAACTTGCAATGTGTGGCTACACTGACTTATTTTCTATAACATTCTTCCTCTAGACTTTAGATGGTACCACCAACAAAATTCGACGATAACAATAATGAAGTTTTACAATCTAATGTCTCATAGTGAATCAATTAATTAGAGGTTATTAAATGAAATCTTCTTTCTTGGAATGAACTCCACAAAAAGAAGTTCCCCTGGTGAGAGAAATAATCCTCTAGAATCGATTTTTACATCTGAAGGTTTAGGAGTATTGGGGAGAGGTCTGATTTCAAAGTTCAACAGCACAGCGGTTAGGCCGTGACGTACGTTTGACAATCCAGCTCGTTGACCTGTAAAGAGGGTTTTTTATATGGCATATATTAATAAGAAAAGCACGTCATTAAAAAAAAATACTGATTTGCACTTAAAGAGACAAATATCTAAACGGAGCAGGTTGTTCTTTTAATTGATTGTTCCTATTATTTTTAATATTTAAAACTATGTTGTTCTGACAAGCGATTAACGATCCATTGATATCTTGTTATTATGAACAGCTTTAATATTCCATTAGTAGAAAATACTCACCGAGGCAGTTCCTTGGTCCTTCGCCAAAAGGCAGAAGTGTAAAATGTTTGATATTATCTGTGTTTTCCGCGAGGAATCGGTCAGGGTTAAATTTATGTGGCTCGGGATAGAATTTAGGATCATATTGCATGCCTACGCTGTTCACATACACTGGAGTTCCAGCCTGGATCGTAAGGTGGTCATCTACCTTGTAGTCGGAAATGGCAACTCGATCAATCCAGCCCATTGGGGGATGTTTTCGAAAAGTTTCTACAATTCGGAAAACAAAGAAAAATTTCAACAATTAACAGATGTAAATTTGTACATACTTTATTTGTAATGTTGCCAAAGAAAACAATCATTGAAATGTACTCGTCTATTTTATTCATATTATTAATTACTGTTATTGGAACTAAAATAGCGATGGCTTATTTTGGTTCGATTCTGTAAGTCGGTTTGAGTAAATTTTTGAGTTAAAACTATAAAGCTTACCGTCTATTACGCAGTTAAGATATTTCAGTTGAGCCAGAATATTGATATTCAAAACGTTTTCACCATGTTTTTCCTTTGCTTCTTCTAGCTCTTTGAATAATTTATCCTAGAAAACATATCATACTTTGGATTAGTGGGTTTGTAAAACGTTTTTCCATACTACATTCACCACAGTTTGTATTTTTTACACTAACATATTTACCTGTGCTTCAGTACAGAACGCCAATTCATAAATTGCGAAGATTAATACAGTACCCGTGCTCTCGAAACCCGCTAGGAAGAATGTAATACACTGAGCCAACATCATATCTTCTGTCATCTCTAGCTCTGAAATTAGTACTACAATTCAAATCATTCCACATCAGTATTTTTATAAAGATTTCACAATACGTTTTATAATAGACGACGAGAAAATTTGTACAAGAAAACTTTTGCCTTGTTCGTTTGCATAGTCACCCTGTAAACAATTAATAAATTTGACTGACTACCTGCATTATTCTCCTGTTTAATCTTAATCAAAACATCGAGAAGGTCCCTCGGTTCTGTAACTTGATTTTCTAAGCCACCTCTCTGAGTTATCAGCTGTCGTACAATTTTTCTCATATTCTCAATACACTCAGAGGAAAAAGATTTAAACCTGCGTATGAAGAAAAAATATATGTACAACATTTTACTATAGTGTCACATAAATAATTACCAAAGCAGAAATTAACAATAGGCATTTTGTTACTAAACTGACATTTTATATAAATTATAGGATAGTTTATATGTTGTACAAGAGTCGCACAAGATTGGATTTTAATATGCTTTAGAAATCGAGTCACCTTAAAATGTTACTCAGCTCTGGAATGAACATTATACTGCACCAGGTCAAGCGTCTCATAAAGTCTAACTTCATCATTTGTCTCGTAATGACTCTCACGTCGCTAGTCCCAGTGAGAGTGGCGTTTGATAAAACGCTAAACGACATCGCTTCGATCACGTCAGTGGTGTAATCAGAGATGACTGTCTGTTAAAAATATTATTTTATACTTTAAACTAGAAATTCTTATATATTCTAATTGTTTCTGCGAAATTGCTCCAATTTTTACGATACGATCTAAATAAGTTATATCCTAATTAATAAACATTTTTAATCGGAACGTGCGTAACGTCATATTGCATTGTCACAAGCTCGAGTAGCGCCGCTTATTAGCAAAGTGCGGTGGCCGTCTCCCCCTTTATACTATGTGTGGGACAAATCAAACGAATAATTTTAGTTATTATTTATAATTGGACAAACATTTCTTACTTTCAAATCAGCAGGATGCAATTTCTGTCTTTCCATGTCGAACCGTTGAACCAATTCCTTAGACTTTTGAGTAACGAATGTCTGCATTCCTCTTAGTTTGGAGCTCGTGAATAACACTGTTAAACGCTTTCTTATGGCTGACCATTTAGGATCCTTAAAAGTATAATTAAATTTTTAATCTTTCAAATAAATTTTATTAGAATATTTTGGAATTAAATATAAATTTGTTCATATCATACAGAAATTGGGTATCTATAGAATGATCTGCAGCCACAACCAGGTCAAACAGATGGCAATAGTTCACACATATTATTACAGTCAACGTTCGGGCAGATATATCCAGATCAGTGTAACGTCTACAATGATTCTCATTATTAAGAACTTCAAAAATGATGATGATGATGTTAGGACACACTTAACAACTTTTGCAACAGCGATGTTTTGATATATCATTTCTGATCAGCCTTATGGTTTTACCAACACTAAAATTTTTTAAAAGTCCAAAACTTCGAGCGCGCAGAGTAGTCGTGTCGTTGACAAAATATAGGAGAAAATACTAACAATAGGCATTACCAGCGATAACATTGCAAGCATATTGTTTATTTATAATAAATCATCTCAGTAGGATGTAGCTTGGGCTCAGCACGGCCTGAGCCTAGGACATTTTATGTGTCAAAATATTTAGGCGCTGAGAAAACTATAAAAATGCCTTTGCTTACTTTAAGTGTAAATAGGTTTAGATTGCCAATTGGATCTGCATCTGAAGAAGTGGCAAACCTGTTTCTGAAGTAGGCTTGGTCTTTGACAAGAACATTCTTGGCGATATCTGGCGAATTGACAACAAGACCTGGTCTCCAGAATACCCATATACCCATGTATGGTTCTTGGCAAATACTGTACAATCTTCGAAACCATGTTACCTAAAAATATTCAAATCACTATATTACGTATATAAAAAACAACGTTTTATTTGTCCTATAGACACTGAAATAATAGGAGATATCTTTTGCAACTTTGTTCAGAAATCTCTGTAAAAGTTTTAGTATCAAAATTATGAAGATCACGGTTGATAAGATGCAGTTGAAAATATTGATTATTTTATGTTCAAGACTCCGAAAACTTTCTTATTTATACGTATATACACCAGACGGATGGTGAATTTTTTTTAAAGCTTGATTTTTTTAATATGCATAACATTATGCTCCGGGTACAGCCATAAAAAGTAATTGTAAATATAATGCAAACTAAACTAAACAAGAAACTTGAAATTAAAAAAAAAAAATCATAATATTATACTCGTATTTATTTGTTTATTAAATTCAAGTGGCTTACCGGATTCTCTTTTTGCAGGAAGGTCATGTTGCCGAACAAGGGATGTGGCGGAGTGAAGGCAACACCTCGCTGTTTCCAATATTGCTTTAATTTCATCCATCGCAGGTAGATGTAACTAATGAGGATGAGGAGACATACTGAGAGTATGGCAAGCATCATCTTGATACAGTCTGAAAGAAAAGATTTGATATGCTCAGTAATGGAATAAAAAAATTATACACACGAGGAAAGCCTGAACATAATTATTGATATGACTATCTGTACAAAACTACGGAGTTTGGTATGGTTTACTGAACAGTTTTCATCATTTATAACTAGATGAATTATAGCTGATATCTCACGATTGCGGCAAACGATTGTGTATGCATTGTTTATACTATTTTGTAACACAACATCAAGCCTGCCTAATGGAAGTAACCACAAAAAGGAAGAAATTCATTCAACTCAACAAAAAAGTAAAACCGCCTTCAAAAAGAATAAAATAATTTGACCAGGGAAACTGTTTAGGAAGTCGGTGCCAGTTTTTTTAATTGATCTAGACCAAAGGTATCTATTTCTTGAACAGTTTTCCTAATCAAATTATTTTATGGTTTTTGAAGGGGGTTTTACTTTTAAAGTTAATTATCATACAAACAGTAAAAATCCGAACATAATCATTGAATAAAAATTGAAGGAAATTATGTTTTTACATGTTCGAAATAATTCTTTTTTTCTTATAATTATTCATAACTGCATGTCTGAGACCATACAATTTTCCATGTACATATACAAAATTTTATAGCTTATTTAAATCAATACCTAATGTAAAACAATTAATTTTGTTATATTCGTTCATTGGTTACCTGGAAGAATTGACTATATTATTATTTTCTACCTGTTTCTTATTTGTTAAATTTCCTGATTATATTCAATGAGATCCAAACAATAGAGAGTTTACCTATCTATCTATCCGTTTGTCTGTATTATATTGCAATAATTTACACTGATGAAGGATCGGTGCCCCTTGTACAGGCGACAAGTCGTAACTGACCTATGTATAATTAATGCAAAGTATAAAATATAAAAGTATTTAAAAGTATAAACGAATTAACTATTAATTAATTTGTTATTAAAAATGATGATAATGAAATATTTACTTAACGAATAGCAGCAATTATACTAATGACAATTAATTTAATGTATACATAAAATATTTCAAAGAGAAAAAGAACTGATAAATAAATTTAACTAAATTACAGATAAGTGGTAACCAAGTCAAAGTTCATAAGCAACACAACGCCAAGTGGAGAAGAAACAATATACAGGCTCTCAGTACTCTAGCCGGAATATGATGAATAGTTTAGCGGCTGATTTTAACAAGTGAATGTAAGCTACCTTGATAGCCTTCACAGGCTTAACTTTAGACCTTCTTAGACCTTTCTTTTTAGACCTTTCTTTTTTAGACCTTCAAGCACAAGTAAATGTTTATTACATATCTATTCTTCTTATTAAGGTCTTTGAAGATGTTAAAATGAAATATGATGTTCTTAGCTAAAAGGCATTGGAATTCTAAGTTACAATGTTCCCAAATTATGAATTAGGCATAAAATCTATAGTTTAATTAATTAGTTTTGTCGCTGATACACTTACAACAAAATATTAAAAGGCTTAAGCTAAGTTGAAAACTTCAAACTTGATTACTTGAAAACTTCAAACACATTTAATTAGTGTTCAGTCTTTCAGGAAGGAAAAATTGGAACAACCCGAAATTTTAGTCACGTTTACGAAATTACATTTCTGTTTTGTTCGTCGCGTTTTTATTGTCTTCGAATTGACGTAATTTAGTAAGATTATCTATGCAAGTCTACTAACTTTTTTACCCTTACTTGTAATATATATAATAGGTGTTTCCACGGATACTACAGATAGATTGTCCATGCACAAAGAACATTTGTAATCAACTTCAAAAAAGAAGGAGATTCTCAGTTTGTCTGTGTTTTTGTTGTGTTTTTTTCTTTTTTTATGTGTTAATAACTTTTCACTAGGTGTACCAATTATCATGATCCTTTTTTTATTCAAAACTTGGCATTTTTCATGCATTTCATATAGATTTCAGTGACATCTAACGAGAAGTTTTTCAGTTATCCCTAACAATACTGATTTACTTCATGCGTATGACTTTAGAGTCGGAATGTTTAATTGAAGTCAGGTTTTTTCTTTTGTCCACTGACAAAGCGATTCTTAAATACTATAATTTAAGCTAAGTTCTAATTAATTTAAATAAGGGTCTAAAACTTGAAATATATAATATGTGCAGAAAAGCTATATTATTAATCTTTGCTAAGAGATATATAGTTATAAGCAATAAAATTATGATAATTTGAGTCCGCGAACATTTCTTATTATTCTCTATAATTAAAATATACATCAAATGTAATTGTTACCGCTGACCTTCATGAGTTTCAAAGTAAATGTTTCCTTAAAAACCAACTAAAAATAAACACGTATTTCATCTCGTCATATATCTAACGACTAAAAAGGCATATAAGACTTAAGAAAGCAATAATAATATAATTGAAATGCGTTTTTTATATTATTCTGCCTGAATATAAAATATCGCTCGAATCCTATCCTGCCTGAACATCGAACATTACGAACGAAACGGATTGCTTCGTTGTACGCGCACCAAAAAAGACTGGAACTGTCAGCCTGCGTGGGCGTTCAGTATTATCTTTGACATGGGAGACTTAAACAAGAGAGTGAATAGGCTTTAACTGGATGAGTGCGTCCAGCATCTTGGATTTACCGCTTACCGCCACTCACCATTGGAAGGGGTAGATGTAGATCCTTGCTGAAGACCTAATCGATACCCATGACAATCTTATATGTAAAATTCTCGTGTCACGGTGTGCGTGATTGAACTCATTCATTCTCATGAAATTTTCTGTATACATTGGGTAAGTCTGAGAATCGGTCAACATCTATTTTTCATACCCCTAAATGTTAAGGGTGCTCCATCCCGTAATTTTTTTTTTTATGTTTTTGACAGAAAAAAATGTTTTTTTTTATGATACAGCATTCCAAAATACATACAACACTAAGTTTTTACCCTTTTATCACCAACCCCTATTTTTTAATAATAATTTATATGGCAAAACAACGTTTGCGGGGTGAGCTAGTATTCCTATAAAAGTGATGGGAATTGTTTCGTGGTTTAGTGCTGGTGTGATTGATCATGTTATTTTCTTACTAAACGAAATGAGCATTACTGTAGAAGCGTGGACAACTTAACATAATGATGGAAAAACTCGTACACTTTTGGACGAGCATTGGTCAAGCGATTATCCCCGCTGTTTCTGCATGATAATTCACGTCCCCATACCGCATTTCAGCTGGTCTCCAAGCTACAAGAGTTGGGTTTGAAAGCTCCCTGTCATCTGCAGTATTCATAAGACCTTGTGCTTACAGACTTTCACTTTTTCCAGGGTTTGTAAAACTAATGGGAAGGGAAAATATTCAGTATGAAAGAGTAATACAAAAGGTCTCTAAAGAATTTATTTCCTCCCGTCCGATTGAACTGTTGAAGAAGATACATCGAATCCATGGTGATTCATTTTGATTAATAGAAATAAAAAAGGTAGAAATACAAATGATTTATTTTGGTATAATGTGAATAAATATGAAATTTATAAAATGCCTTATTTTAACTGTTCCAATTAAGGTACTCATAGTGTATAAACTATTTTGTTAACATGTACGTAAATAATATGCAAATCATTATGTGATTGACGTAGGCATGATCAAATTCCCACGCATTTACAACACCGGTAGAGATAATAAATACATTATATTCTACTAAATCCGGTAAAGATAATATAAAACACCTTAAAAATATATTAAATCTCGCTTAACTTTATTACAATTAATTATAATTTCTTATTTAATTTATCAAATTTTTCCACAAAGAGAAAGGTTTACTTAAACCTAATTGCGAACTAAGTACATAACCTTTTAATGCAAACATAGCTTGCTCAATCGGATGACATGTTTGAAGAATAGTTTGTTCTTTTTCTGTTAAGGTATATTTATGTATAGATATGGGGAAAAGATAATTAAATATTTCGTAAGGATGATAATCAATTACAGAGGACAGAATTGTATGATATTAACACTTATTCCTTGGTACAAAATCGACGTACATCACTTCACCAGGTGCTATGAACATGCCATTCTTCTCGATCTCGATATCTATGGGTTTTGGAGTGTCGGGGAACGGCCTGAGCTCATAGTTTAGAACAACATTGGAGAGACCAGTTCGTAGAGTAGCGTAGGCAAAACGTTGACCTGAGTGAGATAAAAAAAACATTAGACTTGATTATTTATCTAACAGTACCATATTTTACTAAGATGAAAGTCGTTTTGATCAGGAGCCGACAACGACCAAATTTAATATTTGGTCATCTGTCCCTGTCCAAAACATCGAATCTGATATATTTTCGAACTAAGAAATTAGCTAAATGAAACTGACCTCGACACTGTAATCAGGAGTCTCTTAAAGTATGCTAAGAAAAAGTGATAGTAATGAAGTTCCAGAGGAAGCTCCTGATATCGCCGAAAAGTGATTGATTTAATTATTTCAAAGCTATTTTCTCTGTTGAGTAGTTTGATTTAATCAATTCTTATCCATTCTTGTTAACGAGGGGCAAGATAATGTTTAACATGTTGTTAAAATAAGTGATTACCAATGCAATTTCTTGGTCCATCTCCAAAGGGTATATAAGTAAATTTTTTGATATCAGGCAAATTTTCTGGTAAGAATCTATCTGGGTTGAATGTGGTGGGTTCTGGGAAGTAATTCGGATCGTAGTGCATTCCGATCGCGTTAACATAGACTGGAGTATTAGCGGGAATCGTTAATTTGTCATCAATCCTGTAAGGTTTCGAAGAAATGCGGTCCAACCATCCCATTGGCTGATATTTCCGAATGCTTTCTGAAAGTTTGTATACAAAACGTTATTCAGTATATATAAAATTATATGCCATTGACATTACTAAGTATATTTCTTTAAGCATAAATTTTCCAAAAGTAGCTACTGAATTAATTTAAAAATGACAATGGAAGTTTGTAGCGTAGAATAGCAATCCGTCAGATCATTTCTACTTCAACAAAACGCGAAAGAAAATACTTAAGATGAGAATTTTCAAAAAAATCCATTATTAATATATATTTTTAAAAGTTGAAAATAATTATATCAATTATTTAAAATGGAATAATATAAGTTATTGGGATCTATATTCAATTTTAAAATTGAACTTATGACAAATGTATATACGAAATAAATTATACATTATATTTTCAGATTTCTCCTGTGTACCATTTCTTCCTCACCTTTAACAACGCAGTTTAGATACGTGAGATTAGCCAAAGTGTTTTCATCGAAGTCGGCATCTCCAATACTTTCTTTCGCATCTTTCAATTCATTATATAATCTTTCCTGGAAAATCGACAATTGTTTATTGGTGATACTGTTGGTTAGGGGTAATTCAAAAACTGCTCGTCAGATGTCACTCAAATTTATATGGGACCATAGAACAAAAACGTTATGAAAAAACACACATAAAAAGACGAAGCCTCCTCCTTTTTTAAGAAGTCGGTTAAAAAATACATTTTCTCTTGGATCAAACTGTGAATCTAAATCACTTAAAAATTGAACTAACGGTTAAAGAGGAATTCACTAACATAAATACGAACAAAAGACTTAAATATAAAGACATTTAATTATCTTAATAAATTAATCTCTTGGAATTGGGGAAAACCCACCTTTTGGAATTGTATAATTTTTAACTTAATGTAAAGTAGTATAATTTAAGTTATAAAAGTCGTTAGCAGGCAAGCATAAACAAGAAATATATAATGGCGATTCGAATATGAATACGAATTCGTACTATTTGAACTATTCGTCACTTCGAACTATTCCAATTTATATAATTTTCTACTTACTCGAATGATTTATGGAAATTAATAATTAATACGACTTTTAGCGTCGAACAATTCATTGACTAACAAATAACAACTGAACAATCATAAATGCTAATGATAATTACTGTTTGATATTGTACATTGGGTCGGTAATATTATAAAAGTAATAATGTTACTAATATTAAATTCAAATTTGTTATAGATAATTTTAATAGTTATAATAGAAATAGTTATGAATTTACCTGTATCTCTGGGTGGTGTGCTAGTTCGTAGGTAGAAAACGTAAGCTGAGATCCAGACGTGTCGAAACCTGCTTGTATAAATACAGCTGCTTGTGCTACAAGAACATCGTCAGTAATATCTGAAATAAATAATATTGGTGCAATAAAGTAACTGCGATAAAGACGATTTATTACAGCCAATTGTCTAAGGCAAAATATGGGGTAAGGAAGTGTTGGTTAAAGAAAACCTCCTGGCTAGATAACCTCTGTCTGTGAAACAATAAAAGTAATAGTACTAATCGATGTCCAGAAATGGTGTATAAAAGGTTCAGGTTGCCTTAATGATGGCCGACTTTCGACAGAAGATGGCATCTTATGAAGAAGCTATTGTAACTATAATAAACAATCAAAGCTAATTGTAACGTTTCCAAAAGCAATAGTGCCTTACTTAAACCGTGCCATATAAGATTTACTTAAATAAATAAATAAGTAAATGAAATAAAGTGATTTGAATGATTTGAATTTTTAAATTTTCAAACTAAGTAAAAAATAATTAAGTCTCGCGACAAGCTTTTAGATCATATAAATTGTGTAATGACTTTTTAAGTTGATAGTAAAAGTTTTAAAGGAAAAATATTAGCGCATTTAAATAAAAGCTTTTTAAAAAAGGTTTCTTCCTTGTAATTTATTCATCTTTGTTTACGAATAATATAATATAATCGTATGATTTTTTTCATGAATATTATTATTCATCCATATTATTACTGGTGTTATTGTGTTTCTGTGAAGCCCGTCTGGCTAATTACAACTTAATAAAACGTACCTTTATAATATATTCATTTGTACTATCTATTTATATTTTTTATATCCTACTAGCAGACCCGGCCACGCGTTGCTGTGACTAAGGTTTACATACTCAATTTAGCAGACTAATTAATTATCTTACTCCGCCATCTGTTATAATCTTATGGAACTAATGTTTTGTAAGATATTAAACAAATATTTTGCGATTGAAGTTGGTTAAAAATAATGGCTATCCTATCTTTGAAGTTATTAAACTGGACACGATGTGCAAAATTTGATTAAAATCGGTTAGGTAGTTTAGGAGTCCATCGCGGATAAACACCGTGACACGTACTTTATATACATTAAGAATATCGATTGAAAAGGATATAACTTCATAAGAATAGAATAAAAAGTTGAACGTTGATTTATATAGTATCGGTTTTCTCTCACTCCCTAGGAAGTCGCAAAGTAATACTGACCTTCGTTATCTAGAATCATATCTTTTTTTATTTTTATCAGGATATCAAGCAAGTCGCGGGGCTCGCAGTTGTCAGTCTGTTCAGCTTTCCGTTGTTTCACAACTATGTCGAATACTTTCCTGAAGTAATCTGTGGCACTCTTTGGGAAAAATGTGAATCTGAATGTGAAACAGCGATTAATAATTATCTGTACAATGTTACTTATATCAGTTGCATATTATAAAATATTCTTAAGCTTTAGAAATTACCTGAACGGTCCGACGAGTTCGGGAAAAAAGAAAATGCAGCTCCAGGCTATCCCTCGTAGCAGACTGTATTGTTGAAATTCCTTGGTCACCTCTCGAATCGCACTACTTCCAGTGAGCGTTGCATCACTCTTCACTCCAAATGAAGCAGTGCCGATGACGTCAGTGGTGTAGTCGAGGTAAACATTCTAAAATTGAGGCGATTCAATAATTGTAAAATTTTGAATACTTAAACGATAAAGAAGCCTGGAAATAAAATGCCGTATCCAGCTCCGCAAAGGCTAGTGAAGTATTTGTATATTTATTAGTCCAAAAGATGTGCTGAGGAGTTTCTTTTGCCGTTTCTTCTCCTCGATGTAAGAGCACCTTTCTGAAACGGTGGTAGAATCAAAAAAATCACGTACATAAGTGTATTGAAATAATACCTACATGAATAAATGATTTTGAATTTGAATTTGAATTTGAATTTGATAATGGATAACCCACGAAAAAGGAAGAAATAAAAATCTTCTAACATCAAAGTAAAACTGCTTTCAAAAGGTATAAAATTTGATGAGGGAAAGTCGGTGCCAGTTTCTTTAATAGATGCCCTTTCAATGGCTTTTTTGTTAAAAGATTATTTGTTTGCTGATGTCCACGGCACATCTACTCGTTTGGGAGAAACTCGTATACAGAAAACTATAATTCCGTCTATTGTTCAGCAGCACTAGCGCCCTCAACCGACGAGCAAGGGAATTTGACTTAACCTAAATAATTAATGACGGCTTTAAGCTCCAGATTCGGTTGTACCGGATCTAGTAGTTTAGTTACAAGATAGCTAGCTAGCTAGCAAGATCTCATTAATCAAAAGTGAATTCGGTGTTAAACACATTTGCATACTCAAACATCATTACCATAGGTGTGTAATAATATACACATTTGTATATTTACGCTTAATGTACAGTAAATACAGATACAGTAAACTCGCCTCGCTTCATTTCGGTAAAATTACTGTGCGTTCACTCACATTGTAATTAATTGCTACTCATTTATATCAGGCGTTATCTAAATATGTTTAGTTCGATTTGATAATTTTGATACAATTTTTGTTGAAATACAAATTTAACTGTCCTAATTTAAAGTTTGTGACATTACAAAACAATATTAGATACCCTCCCTGAAATGTTAAAAAGAACTAGAGACTTGCTGTACGGTCGAAATTCGACCGTATTTTTTTTATCGTAGGTTTATTTCACACTGATACCATTGTATATTATTATTATATTTTGTTAATTAAATATATAGGTAAGACATACATAAAACTTAGCTTTCTATATTTCTTTTCTATGTAAATATTAATATGCGGTATACGCGTTGCAATTGTGCGTGAATTGTTCTTATAAGGGGTTTCGGCGACGCGAAATATAATTTAAAAGTCTTTGGTAGTTTTAAATATAGTTCTGGTAGTAACAGGCCATAGGGAGGGAGCGTGATATGAAAAATAAATAAAACAAAAGAGTGTAGATGTTCAATTGTTTTTATGCTTCTTATCTTTGGTCGTATTCCCGTATATTTGAAGTGTTAATTATTTTAATTTTTATGCCTATGTAGTGTATTTTGGCGTTCTAAAGTTAACAAATAGTTAATTTACCGCCACGAACGATGTATTACAAATTCGGCTCGTTACAAGGTACTATTGTTTCACTTACTTTAGTTAGTTTTAGGAGCATTAAATTCCGAAATATCTATCGATAAATAACCTTAACCTGTCAGTCATTGAAATAGATTCCTCGATAATAGAGTACCAATTCGCACCGAAATAAACCACTTATCCAGTATTTGAGTTCTCATTGCTACTCCTCTGAAACGAGTTCGCATGAATTGCACCTTAAAACGATTATATCGGAACAGTGTTTCCGATTTACCTGCAAATGTGAGTTAGTTAACTTTGATATGTTTTGTGCTCTACACGGCTTCGTAATCCTTAGTATTATTTATTTTCCCAACACGTTCGCTGTATCGTAAAATCTAAGCCATATAGAATGAAAAAAAATATTTCTTTATCTATATCTATACAAATATATATAAAGCTGAAAAGTTTGTTTGTTTAATTGTTTGAACGGGCTAATCTCAGGAACTACTGGACCGATTTGTTAATATTTTTTAGTGTAAGGTAATCCATTTATAAAGGACAGCTATAGGCTATATAGAACATCACGTTAAGATGAATAGGAGAGGAGCAGCAACAAAAAATATTACGAAAACGGCAAAATTTTGAGCTTGCCATGCGTGGGCTGAGTAAACGGTGAAAGTTACTCAAAAATCATGTATTACAAAATAGTTCCACTCTAAAAGATCTAAATAAAAGTCCGCGATAGCAAATGTCTAGCTTTGAAGGTTAACACACTATAACCATTTTTATGTTTATAAAAATAGTTCTTAAACGATAATTTATAGGTATGGCAAAACAACGTTTGCTGGTTTATCTAGTGTACCATATATACGTATGTATACATAGGTATAGAGACAAAAACGGATGCTAAAATCTTTTTCTGCCAGTCGTAATTCAAATATATACTTTTATCAAATTTTTTTGCATCGTTTTATGGTACCATATAAACTTTGTTCTTGTGTCCAAAAAATCGCATGAAAGTATGTTGTTTTGTCCCATAATTTAGTCTTTTTATATTGAAGGTATATACCGATTTTGAAATCTGTACATTAACCATTGAGGTGTTATTTTTACTGTATTAAGATACCAAATTTAATTTGAGAATTACCTATCGAAAAGTTTAAGCTACACGTGAAAGCACGACTTGTAAATAATGGTTACTACAATATAGATGAATACACAAACGATAAGGACGCCTGGAAATAATAATACCGTATTGAGTTCCGCAAAGGTTAGTGAAAGTATGTGTATTATTTTATTTATTAGTTTGAAAGATGTGCTTCAGAGTTTATTTTGCCGTTTCTTCTCCGTTGTAAAAGCTTTCCGATACAGTGATAGAATAAAAAAATGACGTGCATAAGTGTCTTTATAGAAATAAAACCTACATGAATAAATGATTTTGAATTTGAATAACATTCGGGTTACATAATCGGCTCATAACTACTGGAGAAATCTATGCAAGTGTACACACAATGTCCTATCAAAGTATAATTACAATCAAATCGATGGTTTACAATCAATTCATTACTAGCAACATGGCCTCGCTTCGATTTATGAAGCTTCCATACATGTAAAGTTTCATGAAGCGAAGAGATAGCATGTTACTAATAGTAGTTATGCGCTGAAACAACAAGTTTCATGTTAACGTTTGTTTTAGGTGACGTGACATTCAGCGCCCCCTACAGGCAGGTGAGCAAACTACTATGGTTTATTAATTTCAGGCGGTAACTGTTGCACTAACACAATACGGAGCGTAAACAAACAAAGGGTAAACTTCGGCATTCCTCAGGGAGTTGTAAACAGAGTTGAGGTAATAAGGTAACGTAAGGTAACTCACAGTAGTAATTAAGCGTTAGCTATATAGTCTAAATGGTCCATAATTGAGGCTCCTTATATAGTTAGACTGAATTCCTTTTTTGGCCGTATTGAAACCGCCTAGATGAACCCGCCAAGTACCGCTCATAGTCCGGCGGCTCGCGTTGATACTAAATCATCGACAGTGATCGCTAGTGGCAACAATTTCTTGGCGTTTCCGTGCTTCCGAGGGCACCCACGTCGAATCCGGTTGTTATCATAGATAGCAGTCGTCAAGCCATGTCGGAGGCTAAAGGCGGCTTAAAAAATTCAACACTTGGATTGGCCACAAAACTTTTTACCAATCCGCACTGGAGCAGCGTGGTTGTATATTCTAGAACTCGATCGATCACTTACGATCGACGCGAACCGCCGAGCTATGAGCGCTTCAAAAACATATATTTTCAAATTGTATAGTAAATATATGATCTAAAGATATTTATATACGAAAACTCCAGATAACACCGCAGCCAGCGAATCAACTAAGAGCTAAATGTAGTTCTTAGTAATTAAGACAGTATTAATTATCTTATACTAATATATGTATAAAGCTGAAGAGTTTGTTTGTTTGTTTGATTGTTTGAACGGGCTAATCTCAGGA
>DWJN01002238.1:0-15715 GCA_018248895.1 Carystus phorcus | reverse complement strand
TTGTTTAATCATTAAACACTGTTCCGCGAAGTAAAATCCTTTTTTTAAAAAGACTACCCCAAGTCCCCGTCTAACAGAACGAACTGTACAGTCCGACTTGTATGATATACGAGTTTCACTACTGGCATTATAATTAATTATGTTGCAGAGAAAAAAAATGCTGTATGTAGTTGACCTTTTTCAAAGTTATTATTGAATCTTCTTGAAGCACTTTGTAAACTGCATCATATTTTCCTTAAAAAATGAGTACAACTAGGATAACCAGGATATTATTTTGCATGTCTGATAAATAGCTCTGCCAAAATTTTACAGATTAAAAACGGGATATCTATATTATACAAATACCTAAACACCTACCTACACGGAAAAAGAACGGTAAAACTAAAACAAGTTTTAAACAGAGACGATATAATTTCAAATTTATTTAAACAGTGTAGATTATATTATACTTAATTTTATTTATTTTTATTACTTCATCTTTGCGACAAAACTATTACCATTTTTTACAAATATTTATAAATTTTTCAGAAACATTATTTAAACTTTACTTTTAATTTAGGAGCATTAATAGCAACGTCTTAGTTACTAACGTATTAAAATAACGTACATATCTTGATTTACCAGTTTTTGTTAATAAAAACCAAACACCACTTTTACTTACCGAGAGAACTTATTATCTATCTCTTTCAGTTTAAGCTAATTTGGTCAAAAGCATTTTTATTGGATAGACTGTACTTAATTCATTTAACTTTGGTTTAAATCTGTAATGTAACCAAATTATCGAATTCCTTACCTACGTTAATTAGCTGTCTCTATATTTGGACAAATTTGACGAAATATAAAAAAAAATATTTTAAAAATATCGATGTGTTTACTGCTTGCTAAGTGCCTACATAAATACTTCCTATAAAACTTGTAAAATAACACAATCAAAGTTTAAATTCACACATTTCTTGCTAGCTGTAATTATAATAATTATCATCACAATGATACACTGGGTAGCGCCTAAATTGGTATCGTAATGTGTTGTGGTAAATTATATTAAACGATGTGAATTAACTGGAGAGAAGAGAATCTTTGTCATCGACCTGCATCAGCCTGAAAACAATAAAAAATAAGTAGGTAAGCAACGATTGCATAATTCGAACACATTCAAAGCTAAAAACAATTTTTTCAGGAGATAATTCTTTTCTAAATTGTCAAGTTGAAATAAAACATTTTATGATCTAGTATTCTTAACAATTTGCAAAATTAAAATATTCCACACCACACCTAAGTTTTCAATTTATACCCCTACCAACAATACCATAGTACGAAATAAAACAGAAAATTAAACACTTTTTCACAAATACTACAATCATGAGATAGTTTACAAGTATCAATAAGAACTTAAGTTATAAATAACAATTTGTACAAAACCGCCACCATTAATCAGTCAAAAAATTATTAATTTTATTTGTTTTGTGCTACACGTGATCCAGTGCAAAGATTCCTTAATAAACGACTTATTTTAATCCACCACCCTATTATCCTATTGTTTCTTTAGGAATAACCTTCTTATAATTACTAAAAAATACCATCTGCTTTGTGCATATTTGCATTGTGCTAAGCCAATAGTTAAATTTATGTATATCAGCAAAAACTGAAAGTGTTATATTCAACTAAATCTTACATTTCTCTTTGATAAGACATCTCAGTTCAAATGGATCTTACTAAAATTAAATCGTAAAGCACCAAACACTGTCAATGTTTTAATTGAGAGACCTTAGGTATAGTAATCGATGGCGGTAGTGGTAATAGATTGTTACCATATCGAGCATAAAAGTTCTCATTGTTGTACAAACCAGCATTGGCATTGATGTTCTTAGTTACAGATATTTTATGAATAGCATCCTCCTGAAAGAGATTTACTGACAGATATCGCACAAAAGAGCAACATTTTGAAATCGGATACTTCACAACAATCCAAAAGTGCTTACCAAGGCCTCAGTCTTCTTACGTAAATTGGATCTAGATAATGTTAAAGCCAATTCTGATTGTAGCCTGCTCGAGATGGGTTCATCGTCCGCGAGCCGACGGCCGTCGGTCTTATCCCCGTTAAGGAACTCCAATTTAGACGGTTCTCGCCTGTTTCCAACATTGTTGACATACTGTCCGATAGTTACGGATACTGGTCTCACGTTCTTCTTCATAGTGGCGGTACCATTGGGCGCCTTAACAAAATAATTTGACGGAGGTTTCGGCTGCACGTTTAACGGACTTTTTAATTTGTAAGATTCAATAGAATCTACCTCCGCGTTGTCGTGACTATTTGTTTTTAGCTTTGTTTCTATTACGGGACTAGCTTTATTATTATAGTCCGGGGTTGGAGTTCTAATCAGCGTTCCAGTTTTCCTAAGGTTATTTTTATTTAAATTTATATCTTCGGAATTTAACTTTGGTACATCTTTCTGGCAGTCGCCATTTTTAAATGGCATCTGAAATAATTGTTACATATCAATTTATGTTAAATTCACTGTGGGTTTTATTCCACACATCATTTACTTAATAACGCAGGTATACCACACAATTAATGAAATTTCATGCAAACTGAATATGCGTGTATCCGTAACGTCATAAAATGACTAAGTTAAAACATTTTAGTTTGCGATAAATACCTCGTTCCCTACCCAAGGGTACTTAATTACCTCAGTAGAATTTTTTTTTTGATTTATAGTATCCATGTCAATGTATATTACAAGTAGTACAAACCGGCGGGGGAGGCGGTGGATTATCGGTAGCTTCATTTCTCGGTTGCTGGTTATTGTTTACAATTTCTGGCGAAATGTTCTCAACTTTCCTTATCGGAACCGAGTGGTGACGATCCTAGGCAAACAAACATAGTTGTTAATCTTTCAATTATATGGCTTACGGCTCTTTGACTTGAAATTTAAATAATGTGTAGGTTCTATAATAGAGAATTCAATAATTGATTTACTTGGTATGACGTTAGAACGCTTATCAATATTATATTAACGTCTAGAGTCAAGTTTCATTATAATGTACGTTAGATTCCAACTTGATGAGATTCCACTACATGCTTCTAAATATTATTAATTTATATTAAAAGACAACCACCAATCCGCACTGGGGCATCGTGGTGGAGTATGTTTAAGGTCTCCTTAGTGATGAAAATAGTCCCCGCATTGGAGTGGGTCATTAATGGGCTGAAGGCAATTTAAAAGGTTACACTTTAGTTTTTGTACCTTTTATAAGTAGGTTAGGTAGTAAACTACAGACATGTATTATTTTACACTAACTTGTCTTTCGATAAAAATGGAACCCACATATAATTACGTTTTTTATTGTTGAAACTGCTTAGTTTAGCTTTGAAAACTGCAAGCATAAAAAGTAAATACCTAGCGGAGGCATCGCGACCGTAACGGCAGCAGTGTTGATTTTATAATGGGTGAAATACCTACCTACCCAATGTACCTACCTACCTACGTCATTGGTTACAGGTAAAGCATTTGAATGTATTATAGTTTTACATAGTACATTAATCGCCTCCTTTGCGCTAGAATTTATACTGTTACGATGTAAATAATGACAGAAGATTCACTAAAGGTTTATACAATCATACATTCCTATTTATATAGTTGTCCAAGGATTACCATTTCAAGTTTCTACAAGCAATAACTACTTACCTACTTAAAGTTAATAACGTCAAGACAGTACCTACTTAATAATCCAGTTAAGGAAGTTATAAACTTATCGGTAAGATAGTAATGTATGAACATATAATTTTAACGAAATTTCACTAAAATGGTAATATCTAATATTGCAAATATTTCATATGCACTCAATAACAACGGGTAATCAGAGGTGATAACAAAAGATACAAGATAAGTGTTAAGTATTAATCATAACAAAAATCCTAATGAGTAGTACATACCTCCATAATAAATACCTAATCATTATTGATTACAATATTCCAAGTAAAAACTAATTCTTGAGTAAATACCATCAGCAAACGAAAATGTAGGTACATTTTTATTATTTACAAGATAATATAAAAACACTTTTTAATGCAATAAGTAGTTTTTAACTGACAGATTTAATTATTAAAATATACCTACTTATGTAGCACTTGGTGGAAGATTCAAGAACAAAAGCAATAAAAAACACTTACTTCATAACACTGAATAGAGAATAATGGTTTAGACTTATGGCTTTTCTTCATTTTATAAGCGGAAGTTACTACGATCTTGATTCAAAAATCGCATCCCGTGCTTATCACGCACTTAACGAATTATTTTTATGCACTTACTAAACACAACCGAGTCTAAACACAGCACTCGCGAGTTGCATAGAAAATTGAGAATCTTGTAAATAAAAGCAAGAGCGCGTGAAGGTCGGAGTGAATTTTCCGGTACGGAGAAGATCGCGGCGATTCGGTGACGTTATTGTGGGCAGTGCGGTCGACAGCCACCGGCGCCGGCGGTGCGCGTCGGCGTCGAGTGCAGGTGAGCGAATGAGACGATAATATACCGATATTGCCAACGAGCACACGACTCACGAGACCGGCTGCGTCCCCTGGCGTTATCAGTGCGCGGCCGGTACAAAATTCGTAATCACTTTGCCTTCAGCCATGGAATATGCGGTTTATGCGTCGTCCTCGATCTTGGTCTGCAATACTTTCGTAGTATCCCGTCGTTGACGCTTGTCTTTATCTCAAAATAAATAATAGTACCTAGTATCATATCACTGTCTCAACAACAGCATATCAGAAAATAAGATACTTATAAGTCTTCTCCTTTCGTCGAATTCTGATGTCTCAAAACTATGAAGGACCATGTTAGGTCTTAGCAAGTATAATTTTTGTAAGAGCATTTCGACGTTAAAAAGTAAAAGAACCCAAAAATACCATCATTATTTGTATGATATATCTATAAACATAATATAATTATACTTATATAGGTATGTTATATGAGTTAGAAAATAATAAGTATTCTAGATAATTATTACGTTTGTAGGAAGTAAACGCCGCTGGGTCGAATGAAATGGTGACCTAACAAAGTACCTACCAGAATCATTTGCCCATACCTACTACAAATTACTGCTCATGATTGCCTGCCTTCACTACAACACCGAGTGTATTTCAATTGCGTTATGTAAAAGTTGCGGAAACCGCTACAACTGTCAATTTCTTGTGATTGTTGTAATGACAAGAAAACAAACAGCTAGACGTTTTTGCGATTTGTAATTTCGATTTGTCATCGATATTTTCAATACTTCGTTGCAGTTTTATGTAAGATTTTGCTAGCTAGATTTAAATGAACATAATCAGTAAATATATGATTTCAATTATTTTTAATAATAGATGACTTAAACCGAATATACGAAAGATAGAATATAGTATTCGTAGAATTACTATTATTGGGATAATGTTATAAATCAACTATTTCCAGTAATTTATTTCAAGTTCCAAATTATAATAATATAACAGCTATAACTAATTAGGTACATAGGTCCCTAAATAATTTAAACTTAGTAACAGACTCGTAACTTCTATGTAGCCCTATCAAACTTATACGGAATTTTACGTTCTGAAAAACGGCCAAGATATACAAACTACAATATATTAACTTACATTCTCTGTTATCAACTTGATAAATTTAGATTGTAAGAATATCTTCAAGAAAAAACACCACATTCGTAACAAAACTGCTATTGAAATAATTTAAATCTGATGTAGATAAAGAATGATCAGAGGAAAATATACTGTGTAAAGAGTTTGTTTTCGTAAAGGATTTTAAGTAAGGTTGGTTTAAATGATTTAATTATTATATAACTGAAGGTTGATGATACTATTGTAACTAACATGAAGTAAGAAACCTGGTAACAAATCGATAGCGTGCTAAGCATAGATTGCTGCTAATTTGACACAAAGCACTTACCTATTTACGCTCTGATACCCATTACGTAAGCGTGGTTTAACTAGTGCAGTGCAATTATTAATTTCGTAAATATCTGGACACGTTTATATTGTTATATAATTATTTTATTTTTAACACAAGTCACTGGCAGCTACTTATGAGACCTCGTTCTCATACATTGACATAGCCTTTATGTGCAATCAAATATTGTACTCGGATAACAATGCAAGTTGTTGCTCATTATTGCTATAAAACATAAAACCCATGTTTTGCCGTAATGATCACTAACTAAGTTAAGTATTTTAGTATCATTATTGAACCAAAATACTTTACAACATATTTTAAAATCAGATACATAGATTAATGATTTTTTTTTGTTTTTGAAAATTTCTGTATGTGATTTTTTTACAATGAAATCCTTTACTATATGTTCTAGATAGTGTAGATGCAGTAGATATATCTACACAATATAAGTATTTGTAAAGAAATTAAAATCCCAATATCTTTATCCTAACTTTGTGTCTGCGAAATCAAAATAATAATATGATTCATCACATAACATATTATTTAAAACAATACATTCAGTGAAATAATGATTTTCGAAAGATGCGTACTACGTCTGTATTTGAGAACAATAATAGATTGATAAATCCTCTTGAGATTTAAATGTAATATTTATGACGTAATTAATGAATAATAAATTTCTACTATTGTTGCAATAGGCAGTCATAATGTATAATTATTATATAATGAAGTTATATGTATATACTTTAAAGGACTAATAAAAAGCGCAGGAAATGTAAAATATATTGCAAAGTTTTGGTGAAAGGCATATTTAAATACTTATTTTTAACCACTAGGTATAATAAATCCTACTATTTTAAGAAAAGCTTGCAGAATTATTTAAGCTGAACTTAAGTGCGTTATACAGAAGTAAATTTAAATGTAGCATTTTGTCACTGTGCTAAATTTAACCGTTAAACGAAGAATAATAAATAGTCAAAATAATAAAAAAAACTTACCGCGTTATCAGCGTCATTTTCTTTAATTTTTTGAAGAGTTCCGTTTGCTGGTTCCTGATTTGCAAACATCTTCCGATGAACCTTCTTGAATTCATCCATTAAAGCATCGTGGTTTTTCTTTTTATCGTCATCTACCGCCTTTGGCGCAATTGGCTTCTTTAATTGAATTTTTGGAGCACAATTTTCGATGGTGGCAGTTTTCTTATTCTTCATAAAATAAGCAAAATGTGTCAGTAAATCATAGATTTATACCCTTCTTATAAATTTGTGGATGATGGTTTATGATTTTAACTATACTAAAAGCTAAGTTAATAGATTTTTATGTCAAAATAAAATAATCTTTATCCTGTTCAATGTTATATTTTAAAAATACAAAAATGTAAATTTCATTGTGACACTACGAAATTTAGATATAATTTTTCAGTCCGTATGAGTACCTGCTAATACGACAAGATAAACTATAGATATTAGTGCACTTGAGATTCGCCAAAGAACGATTTGCATATACATACATATATTTAGTTTAATCCAAAGCGTTTCATTACATTCCACGCCGACATTTACTGTACAATTTCGCATTTTTATCACTATCAGATGTATACAGATATGATATGGTGATAGGAGATGATCGATAATGTGTAATGCCCATAATATTATTGAGTTCACGAAAACTGAATATCATAATTATGAACTTATTGAACTCATCCAACAGACTGTACTTACCATCTTCCTCCTTTGTATTTCTTCTGCAATGGCACTAGAGAGAGTCGCTGAGCTGGATATACTGGCAGTATCTGCGTTGAAGTCATCCTTAGCGGGAGACGAAAAATTGCAATGCGACTTTGCACAAGACGTAGTATTCATATGATGAACTTCTACAACTATTGTGTTTTTATCACTCTCTCTATTTGTCGCTTGCGTTGTTAACATGTTCTTATTGGATGCTACGTTATTATCGTAACTGCATTGTATAGTCGCACCTTTCTCAGTTAAATTAATTATTGTTCTATTTAACGGACTGGTGACTTTCGATGGTTCATATTCGTTTTTACTCTTAACTTTCATGTTGGTTTTGTTTTCGTACGTGTGAGGATTATTTGGTATACTTGGACAGTCATAATCGGGTTCTATATCGGAGGGTGCATCGAAATTATGAATGTCGCCATTTTTCCAATCGAATTCTAAACTATCCCACGTTCGTCGTTTCATTCGATTCATGATCATTCTAAAATAAATAAACAGCACAAAATAAAAATAACACAAATAGAAAATGACAAAAAAATAATTATATTACACTATTTACAACCTCAACCTTTCTAAAGCAATCATGAAATGCATTGAAATGGTCAGGCAAAAAAGCGTAAAAACAAAATAAAAAAACAAGTAGGTAGGGCCGTGGACTTTGTTTTTCAGTCGTTAAAACCAACGTAAATTGAATCGGCCAATGTAATCATTTTTACATTGATGTAGAATGTGAACACAATTCTATCCCGGTTACTTGATGACGCGTAAGAAGCTGTAATCTTTCCATAATTCAAAATTTAATAATATGACGAGGTGTCCTACATAGAAATAACAAATACAAACCTATATTTATACAAACCTCTTGTCCGCACGATCAGCAGCTTCTTCAGCAACGCTAGCAAGTCTTCGACGTAAGGCGGCAGGAGGTGCAAGAGCTATGACAGGGGCAGACGGAGCAGGGCTTCTCTCTCCCGCTGCCGATGATGCCGAACTATTATATCCTGAACTCTCCGGTGAAACTAGTTCAGTGCCAGCGCCCTCTCGAACAACTAACTCCAGTCGACCACTCGCTTTCATGGCAGTGATTGCCTACACAAGTGAAATAAAATCCTCGGTTTGATTAAAATTTTAAGTAATTTCTTCAAAAATTATCGTAGCATCTAGTCAAATCTAGTATAAAGTCTGATTTTACTTACATAAGTTACGTACAAATGATTAAATGATAATTCATTTTACAACAACGCCAGTAACATCATAATAAATTAACTTTATTAACAACTGCATGATAGTGGTGTTTTGATAGAAGTAAAATGCGTTTAGGAACGTAATCAAAATTGTTAGAAATATAATATCTTACAGCGTAATGCAGAAATTCAGAGGATGTTTCTTATTCTTGTATTTCAGTATTACAAATTATATTTATTTATATTTTGTCTTAGTAAATCAAGTTTCGCATCTAAAACGAGCAAGGGAGGTTAGCAGATGTATGGACGTCTTATACACTCCTGTTTTATTGCATTAAAAATCACATGTATCTTGTTTTATACTTGTCAGTTCCCCTAACTTTATAATAGAAAGAATATTTATAGAAACTACCAAAACACATATTCACTAATCTCTATAAGAATCCTAAATGAAAATGTTTCTTCTATTCTACGTCAAGGTAGGTATGTAGGTGAGATAAGATTCCACAAAAATATTTTTTCGTATCGCAATTATTTGGTTTAACCGAACCAAAACTAAGAAGCAAATATGACGGTAATATTTTATAACTGCACTATTTACTATTTATACTTGTCACCTCTATACAAAATGTTTGTTCTATTTAAAATGTATGAGGTAGTTTCTCAGTAGATGCTTATCTTAGACTTGATTCAGATTTGATATACATACATTTACTTAATGTGATATTATATAACCTTGCCTCCAACCTGTGAGGTTGCATAGATTTATTTACTAAGACAAAATGATATCATTTTGTTTTCAGCAACGAATTATCAAGTACGCATCACCTCGTGAAATGAAACGTTAGCGAAGTCCTGTCCATTGCAAGACAGTATCTGATCCCCAGGCCTCAACCCCGCGTCCTGCGCGATGCCACCATCACGTACAAACTGGACAAAGATACCTGGCTTCCAGTCTGGGCCCTTGCATATCCTGAAACAAAAATAATCTTTAAAACAGACAACAAAAGTGTCAAAATTCATTCTTATATCTATTATCAGCGAATTGTCATTCATTCATTTATCTAACGAAATATGCACAACCTCGAATACTTTTGTTTGTATTAGATATTTTAATATTTTATTAAAAATCCCTATGTCACATTGCCACACGGAAGGAATAAGTACTTTCATCACATCGTAACTAAAGGGATTCTTTGCGTAATCGTATTACGAGGTCGTTTAACTAAAACCCTACTTTACTTCTAGCGAACATCGAAGGGAGGTTATTGAACAGAAACAAAAGTAGGTTAATAATGAAATTAAATGCAGCAAAACCGGAGTTTATAGGGTAAATCAATTATTAGAAGTCGAGCACTTGGCCACTGGATTACGGTAGATAGCACTCAAGCTTTTGTCTTTGGATGGCCCAGGAATGAAATACAATGATTCACTAAACAGCCAAGCCAGGCTCACAATGATGGTAAGTACTTCAAATACCTCTTTTTTCTTATACGTACCTAAATCTTTAGCTCATGCAGCCATTGAAATCATATGGCTATATTGGTATCTACTTAGAAAACAAACTCATAAAAACTATAAAATACAGTATTCAAGTAAGTTACAATCGTTTCTTAAAGTACATAAAACCGCAATTAACTCGACTCACCCACATCCGAGCTTAGCTCTCGGCGGCACTAATATGGATAATCTGAGGTCGGTCAAGTGGTCCACGTGGCACAAGGTCGGTGAGGACGACACGTCGGAAGCCAGCGAAGCCCGCTCGGAGACGAACTGCCATGACAGCGAGTCGTGCTCTTTGCTACAACATACCCTTAGTATTAACGTAATAAATTACGCTATGACTTATCGTAAAAGACTAAATACGAGTAAATGTTTTTGTTATTTTTTGATGCAGAATAGAATTGATTAAAGACTCGATATACCCGTAGATACATAATAAAAAAGGATAAAATTAAATTGAATAACGATAAAAGAAATATACAATAAGTATACAATTTCTCGAATCGAAATAAGTATACATCTTCTCGAAATCATACATCTTCTCGAAATAAGTATACAATTTTAATGATCTTATTTCTTATATTGTTAAATTAAGTAATCATGATTATACTGTATAGTACGGGTGTCCAATCTAAACAACTGTATTTCAGACTCGTTGAATTATTTATTAGTGATCCCGGATTTTCCATACATGTCGTGAGTACCACTACAATTAAATAAATTTGTTGTCAAAACATAATGTTTCAAGCCACATGCTATATATACATATATTTATTTATATATTTATTTTGACGTATAGTCAATGTTTAGCTAGTAGTAGCTTTTTAGTAAAGATTTCTTCTGGCTGAATGTTATACATATTCCATCATGGACCGGCACGTACACCTTGAACCAGTATAGGTATTAAGCAAGCACTTGATTAAAAACATTTTGTAGTTTCATTTAGAACTTAGAATTACTACTTACTCTTTTACTGGCACCATTCCAACATCTGAAACAGAGTGATGTTAGGATTAGATACCCTTGACTGTTTTCATAGCACATGGCACGTTGCCATTCGCTCTACGTTCCTAGAACTTTTAGATTAAAAAAAGGTCTAAATAAAACCACAGTTACTCGGAAGATGAAGCATTGAAATAAACATAATAAATATAGGTAGGTACTGCAATGTTTAATCGCACGAAGCTATCGGTTCTTTAAAAAAAGGACAATTGATCACGAAGTTTTGCAAAGAGATATCAGACGAGAGGGTATCTTGACCCCATAACTGTTCACCGCTAGACTGCTGCGTCAGAAGACGTGATCAAACTAGAAATAAACAGTAATCATTGATACATTTGTGTTTTATGTATAATTATAATGTCCAATAATCACGTTACGCCCATAGCTTGTTATTGTTGATATCACTTAGAGTAATCCTAACATAGAGATATGTATGGGCTATGGAGTTAAAAGACAAATTATAGAAAACGTCATTTATAACCTTTATTTGTTCTTGGAAACCGGTCAGAAATATTTGAATAATCATAAGAAGTCAGGTATCTGAAATAACCAAGAAATATTGGTTGATTAATGGTTCATTCGTGCACTGAATTAATAGGTGCTTACCACACACAAAATAATGCCAATATGCTACGTTGGTTTGGTCTTTTACAAACATAATCATCAACGGAACATGTTAAGGAATGAAAGCAAAAGATTTTGTCTCGGGAGATGAAAATAGCACCGAGAACCATATTGCGTATTTTAAAAGATGACTTAGGACTTGCAGCCTATAAGAAACGCACAGGTCATTTCTTAACTAATAATCAAAATAAAAGAATAAGGTGGTAAAATCAAAACAAGTATTTAAGCGGTACGCAAAGGGATGTCATAGAAAAAAATTGTTCACGGATGAATTTGTTTTTACAATTGAACAATAATTTAACAAGCAAATAATGACGTCAATTTATGCTCAAAGCTCTAAAGGAGCTTCCCAATTGGTCAATAGAGTACAACGTGGGCATTATCCTACTTCAGTGATGGTTTGGTAGGGTGTTGGCTAACAAGGAGTGGCTGAGCCATATTTTAGTGGAAAAGGTATCAAAATATCGGCACAAGTGTGGTCAATAAACAAGAATGGTCCTTTCAGCAATAAAGCTCGAACTACCTTATCTTCCCTATCCACCTTAAAATAATGTGGTTTTTCTTTGTGACAATATTTATGACAAGACTATGTATATCCAAGAGCACTTCAATAAACAGAATCCAAACGAATGCGTTCTTATATTTGCTGACTTTGCTTTAAATTTGATTTTTAATATGCGTAACAACGCGCACCGGGTACTGCTATTGATATATAATATTAAATTCCAAATGTAAATAACCGTATCTTGGCAGTTCTAAGAATCGCATATCTGTATTAGCGGGTGGTCCAATCAAATAGGAAGCTTTTGAGACGAATCAGCGTAAGTTAATTAAGGCTATCAGAAACCTGCAAATCTATGCTTAACCTCAAATAATACTTTTCTATGGCGTAATAGAATTATGTATCTAGGTCGTAGGTGCGTCCGATTATGAAACAAAACTTGAAAGAATCGGTCAAATATCTATTTGTCTGTTCTTTCGTCGAATCCGATTTCCTCCAAAAGAAAGTTGAAATGACCCGGTCTTTATGTCGACGACAGTAACACTAAATAAAAAAGCAATATAAAATACTGGTTTTATTTTGAAACATATTATGCTCTAATCGTCTTCTTATATTGAAAGTGTATACTGAGTTCGATTCATACACACGAAAAGAAGAATTAGACAACATTGTCCTTAGTTTATTTTTTTTAAAGACTACGGAAATGATTCCTGATTATATTTTCAATAGAGATCCCTATATTACACAAGCCCGAGTCATACTTGAACGGTTTTATTTTTTTATCTAACTATTATCTCGGCCCTAAAGTACTGGACTATTTAGAGCCCACGCGTTTATTGATGAGTGCTCTACGCAATTTCGTGGTAAAGTATGAAGTTAAAGTACGATAAAGTATAAAGTATGATATTTTATGTCAATAAATCGAAAAACTAAAATGACGATCAACTCTAAGTAAGCTACCAATCGACACTAGACATCTGTTAAACAAAGACAGTTGATACGTTGTTCTTGCTAGATTATTAGCTAGACAATAAAAAGATAGATACACAACATAACAATAGATACACCTATTTTGTTGTCAACATTTTTTCGTCTATATTTAGACAAACAAACAAATGGAACTTCTAAAGGTAAGTAATCTACATTGACCATAGAGTTATTAGCACCCGCTGCAGTTGCTGACTGAGATATAAGCGATTGTCTTGCTTCGTAAAGAAACCTATGATAATATTATTGACACACGAATGAGAAAAAATTGTTATACAGTTTACACGTACAAAGGTAGAAAGTGTAAACTACATCATTCATATATGTATGTGAATAGTAAAGTTATGCTTCGTCATTTTTAATTGGTGCTGCCACTTAAACGCTTATAACTATAAACCAGCAAAGATTGCTTAAAAACTGACGGTAAGCGATTTTTTTTCATTTCTACAAATAGCTACAACGTTTTAGATACAAAACCGGACAATCGATAATGTTTGGTCAATACACGATACGTATTCATTCGTGGACTTATGCATATGAATCATATCAAGCATGATAAGATAAAACGCTTTGATTAGTTTAAAACTACTTTGCCATACTTAAATGTTTTTTGTTTTTTCTACCTAATAATAGGTATTATAGTACATATAACTTTACGGTCTTTTATTTAAACAACGGAAGTCACTTAAGAACTTTCATTATTCTATTAATTAAGTGTTTTTGGACCGGACAACTACTTGGAACTATTTATGAGCAAACGGAAAGAATACAAAATCAATTAACTGGATTTATTTCATTAAACTCTTTTAGAATGTAAAGTATATCCATCAAATTAAAAGTCAGTGCCTCCTTCAATCGTTGATTTAAAAATTACTTAACTAGGAACCCGCTTTTTTTCATAAACAGAACAACGGAACATGAGCCGTTTGGCACCTGACTCGTACTAGAAGGAAACTATCCAGGCAGGCTTAACGGAAAGATAATAATGCCAGTAATAATAATCAATACTTTATAATAATATAATCCTTACACAAATCGTCATTCATAATACTAGGAACCATAATGCCGAATATATAAATATTACTCTCACGTTTAGTTACGATCTGCTGTACTAATGTTAAACATTTAATACCTATTTCAGGGTTCATGTTAATCTTATAATTATTGCTGAGGAGGTCTAAACTATACTGCACTACGCTGCTCCAATGTGAATTGGTGGAGGTATATGTATTTATACTATGGAATTTTCGTGCTTCAGAGGGCCCGTTACGTCGTCAGATTCGATTTTTATCGTAAATAACAGTTGACAAGCCATGTTGGAGGCTTTCGACATTAAAGATTTCCAACACATGGATCAGCCACTAACCCCTTCAGGAGTAGCGTGGTGGAGTATGCTCTAGAGTTCTAGACCTTCCCAGTGATGAGGAGAGACCAATGCTCAGTAGTGGTCTATTAAAGGTTTGAAGGCATAGTGTGGATTTATCCTCATTACTAACGATGTTTACTTACATCTGACTTTAACTTTAAGCCGGGACTGTGCAGCGAGGTAGTGCACCAGCTCCGCATGGACAGCGTCATCCACCCGGTATCCGTTGACACTCACAAGTTGGTCGCCGACCTGTAAATAATAACAATCACACCAATTACAAACAGCTACGAACAAACAATGTCGGTATTACAATGGTATTGTCTGTGGTGGTTCCTGCAAAATGCTTAGGTATGCTTTATCAATTCTTACAATTGCATCGCAACATAAAAACAAATGTTTTCCCAGCGGTCGAAATTTGATTATAAGATGTTGAAAGATGAAGATGATGAAAAGAAATCAATGATGGCCTTTGTAACAAACATCAATTTGGAAACTTAAAATTTCTATTCTATTGGTATAATTTGCCTCATTGTGTATATGTTATAATTAAACACTTTTCTTTGCACTTACAATACAAACTACTTCAGCACAAATATAGTGAAATAAAATATAATAATGCATTTGTGGTTGACAAACAAAGTAGAAAATGGTTCTGAACTTTTTTGTTCTTACGTTTTTATAATGGGCATACTTGTAAATTTCTTGTGACAATTGAATTTAATTTTATGTATTACTAGTTGACCCAGCAGACGTTGTTCTGCAACAATATAACATAACAGACCTGGCCACGCGTTGCTGTGACTAAGGTTTACATACTCAATTTAGCAGACTTACTCCGCCATCTGTTAAAACCTTATGGA
>DWJN01002237.1:0-15715 GCA_018248895.1 Carystus phorcus | reverse complement strand
GGCTTGCGTGGGGACACAGGTCCAACACGTAGATGCCCCTTTGCGACATTTTAAGGTATTGTTATGTGGTACACAAGTATTATATCATCAATATTATTATTATTTATTAATATAATTATTGGTATTATTATCTCTCTGTGAAAATCGACCGGCTAATTATCACCTTCTTGGTTGAGTTGGAAACGAATCGTTCCGGTTGGGAGCTTGAGAACCAATATTTTCTTTCTGTTTCTTCTCTCTTCTTGACCTTCAACGCACCTGTTATACCTTTACTGGTGCTGATCTCCATTGGAGACGGTGACCACTGACCATCATGTAGCTCGTCTACTCGTTTATCGGCTAGTTACATAACATTAAAACTAGAAACATTTCAATGAATGTTTTATTGATTTTGTATATTTATAACATAAAATTTAGCTACCTGCCCCTCTACGCCATGCAAACTTTTACTATAGGAAATCCTCCTATTCCTATGGGACCTGCTACGTGGCCGAATTATTCTTAAAATGGTGTAGAAAGTTTTCTTTTCATGTATTAATATATTGTAGATGTTTTTCATGTTCGTGGTCGCTGAGGGATCAAATTCTATTTTAATCAGATTTTGTCAAATTACTTACTTACTTACTTTTGAATTTGGAATCTGACATTTTTTTAGGATTGTTTATTGTGCTTTCTTAATTTCGCGCCTATATATCGTAAAAAAATTGTGATATTTAAAATTGAAGTGGGGGTGGGAGAACCGAATCGCCGTGATTGCATTACATAAAGTAGGTATGGAGCCAAATACAATTATTAAAATAAGTCAAAGGTATAAAGTTGGATATTTGATAAAGATCTCGTCTCTTAAATCGTTTCTATTATTAAACTTATATAACAGACAACACAGCGAAATAGAAAAACTAATACAGCAAATCTAAAACATTAAATGTGCCAAAGAAGCTGAAAATGCAATTTCTTACAGATATATCTATATGTTGCGAGTTTGTTTAAGACTTCGCCAGATTTTCTTTATCTTATAAAAGTACGACACAAGCTCAAAACCAACATTGATAGACCACATAAATGAAAACTTTTCTATTAATTGGTCTACGAGATCGTTGTAATAATTACAAACTGTACACAAATATATGAATGGAGTCGAAGATCAACACAGATTACGAAAGATTATATTGATAGAATTTTGAAAATTATATTTCATTCATAACTATTTTAAAACAGAATATAAAAAAATAGTTTCTTTGATAAGGTTATGAAATCAACCAAGCATCGTGAATCTAATCTAACCTCCTTAACACATTTATTTATTCATTCATGATTTTAATTTTTTTACTATTCTACACCGATATTTCGATCCAGTGCCATGAATCATAGTGATTTCGAGACTGTTCTCTGTTATAAAATACAAAAATAGTTAGCACCCGTTCATAAAGTATGTCTGCCACGATTATCAATATATCAAGGTACTTTTTGGCCACGATATTCCTCAGTTGCTAATAGTGTAAGAACAAAAAATGTAATTACCTCAACGTCAACCCCAGGAAGAAGAAACTTCCTCCGTGGCTCAACATCTCTTGGCACGTGCCTAAAGAACTCCTTGCCGTCTTTGTACCATTTCACGGAGTATAGCACGTCGCTGGGTCCCAGCGCCCAGCGACAGGACATCGTTGCTCGGGTCCCCAAGGGCACGTGTGTAGGCACTCGTAGCTCCAATAGCTCAAGGCTGGAAGCTCCGTATTCTGCAAAGAGAGGATAAGTATTTTAATCTTAATATATATAAAGTACGTGTCACAGCGTTTGTCCGTGATGGACTCCGCAACTACTTAACCAATTTTAATCAAATTTCGCATACCGTCTGCAGTTTGATCCGACTTGAAAGATAGGATAGCTTCATCTCAATTTATAGTCGCAATATTATTTTATTGCGAATTATTTGTTTAATATCTTACAAAGAAAAAGTTCCATAATATTCTAACAGATGGCGTAATAAGTCTGCTAAATTGAGTATATCTTAGGCACAGCAACGCGTGGCCGGGTCTACTAGTATACCTACACTATATATTATAAAAACCCATTCATACTGGACTATAAGTAACATAGTTTAACGAAGCGTTACTTAAGAAATATACAACAACACTTCTATATAACTACAGCAATTTCAGCTTATACTACAAGAGAACAAAGTGTAGGACACCCAGACGGTGAAAATATTACCGCCTTTCTCATTTATACAACTAAAGAGAATTGACGATACCACGTTAGGTCAATACTCCGCCTTATACTAGAATAATGGTTTTAATAAGACCACAGCCAATATATTGCTATTCATTTCTGACAGGCGCTTCATGTTCGCCCCGTTTTATTGTTTAGATACTTTCACAGTCCCTATACACATATTATATTTATAACAAATATAATAATAGAATTATCTAATTATAATATATCAAATCTAATTTTAATATTATTTAAGAATCTAAACAGTTTTTTCTTATGACTTTTTATGTCTTCAACCCATTAACTGCCACGGCACGAGTCTCTCGTCATCAATGAGGAAGCCTAGAGCATACTCCAACATGCTGTTAAAGTGCGAGTTGATGGAGGGGTTAATGGCCAACCCAAGCTTCGAAAGTTTTTATGCCATCCGAAGTCCTTCAATATAACTGCAGACGATTACATTATTAAATATCAATTTTAAAGAACAAAATAACTACCACGTCAGGTGATACTAACTGGTAATTAAAAGTAATTGAAAGGCACCGACCGCCAGACATCTATATCGTAGCTCTTCATGGGTCAACATAACTCTAAAACCGTCACCGGTAAAAATATTGAGCCGCTCGCACGCCCCTAGATATTTAAGTACTTTGTATACCGTATTTTATTTGCCTGTAGGTAGCATGTTATGAAGGCAGAAATCCATTAAACGCCACGTCAAATAATTTCCCATGTGACGCTCGCTCGTGGCCCGTAAAAGAGCCACTATTGCCGCCGCCCAACGTAGGATAATATTACTTTACGAGTCGCGGGCGTAGCGAAAATGTAAGTAAATTGGTGAATAATGACAACACGCTCGCTTCTAATATGTTAGCTTTTTTATTTGAATAGCCTACAACGAGCAGATGAGCTACTTGAAGGTAAGTGGTCACCGTTCATTAGTAACATCAATGGTATCACGATACAAGTGAGATGAAAAAACGAAAAAGGTTTCGTCGATATACGATATACGTTAGTATTATTTCGTCGATATACGTTAGTCGTATGGTGGTTGACTTAAGGAAACGGCCAGCTAGGAGGTAAGTTACAGGGAGTTATAATATAACTTTATAGCTGCTTCAACTTAACAAAGCACAAGTTTCTTTTCAACTATGAAGTATTCCACCACGCCGTCACGTCACCACGCTCTGGAGTACCAGAGCAGACTGGTGCAGGGGTTTGTGGTCAACCCAAGTATTGGAAGTTTTATGCGTTGGAAGGTCTCTGACATTGCCTATTGACTGCTATGTACGACAATAATTTGGGAGCGACGTTTTATCGTGACCTCGAAGAACGGAAACACTCAAAAATTTATTCCCAGGAATGGTCACCCATCCACCTACTGACCGTACCCGTAGTTACTTAAATCGGTTGATTGCTAACGATTATGAAATAACTAAATAAGCGTTACGAGTCCTAGCACTAAGCGGAACTGACTTTTGGTTGTAAGATGACATAAAATAGGGTCAGTATTATAAACCATACCTAAGTAAAAGGAAATCGTGGTCATAAACCAAAAGTATGACCTCTATGCGACAGGATTGAATCACAAGTTGGATAAAAATCTTGCAGCAAAGTAGAAGCTTCTTTCATTATATGTACATATGTCTATTTATTTTATATTATTACAATTAATTACCTACGTGTCAAGGAGAAACAATTAATTTAAATTAGCATTATGTTTATTTGTTAATTGCAGTAATATAGAGGTAACTTTTAAGAATCTAATACACTTTTGCAAATTTACTGTTCACTATCCTAAATCATTGTGAAGTGTATTAGAAGAAAATATACTACATATGGTAGAGAAGCTGCTATTATTTTGTTCCCACAAGTTGCTAAGTAGGTTACTGTGCCGAGAAAAATTAAAAATCAGTCAGTAAAGCAAGAAGTATCTAAAAACAACACGGAACTTCATAAAAATAAGTCAGCGAAAAGCGAAACATAATTAAAATTCTCTATCTCTTGATTGTTCGCGTTATGATGCAAAACACTTTTACATCACTACGTAGTATAAAAACTTTGTTACTCTGTTTAAACGAAATTATCTTTAAATGTGCAGATTTTTGCGTCCGTTTTAACGACAGATTCAGTGATTCACGAGCCAGATTTACATGTGAATGTAATAAGTCATGTTTAAAAATATAGTTTAAAAACTAAAAAAAAAGTTTGGGTGAGTAAATCAAATCGAAAAGTTAAAAATAATTCTTAATATAAAAATAAAGTGACTTACGAGACAAATAATATCACTGTTGTAAAAGCGTGGGGTGCTTCAATTTATTTAAAAGTAAAAGTTAAAGATATTTTATCGCTGATGATAAGTTTATTTGCTTGGTTGAGTCAGCTGTGAACTATTCGTGTCCTGACCGACTTAAGTAAGGGTGATCACTTGCTATGAAGTGATCACCTCTTTGAGTAACATTAGCAACATCACTGGCGTTACTGATACATTGCTGACAAAGAAAAAGAAGGCAGAAGAAGGAAGGGAGAAGGAGAAAGATAGGAAAGACTACTGGTTGTCATGAGCAGTAATATTAACCACTTGCTATCTATCATGTGGTTCGTCTGCTCGTTTGTCGGTTACGTCCATTAAAGTGTAGGTACACATTAATTATACCACGCTCAAAGACACATCGAGTTTTTTATATTTTATGCGATTTATGTAATGGCCAAGATACATTTTTATACACTTATCTCAAGTTGTACCATATTTACGAACGTATAATATCCTCTGTGTACTATACATGTTAAGATATAAGTTTCTCATGTAAGTAAATAATAGATTCTTATGAGAAATTAATTTCTAATAAAGAATAAGATTCTTAAACCTTAATAAATAGCAAGATACAACAATGGCATCAATATTCTTTCTATCAAAGGTATAAAAACTCAATAAAATTTAAATCGAATTTATTTTAGAATTAAAACGATTAATCATTATTCACACAAACATTATTCGATCATCGCTCTTTCATATGCAATTCGATTGTCATCAATTATTCTAAATTTAAAAATTATTCTAAAATTTATATCTATTAGCTAATAACAGCACTGGTTGTCATAGATTCGCTGTGCTAAATTAGAATTATTTACATAATTCTAAGACAAATCAACCAAATATTTAAACTTCAAGACCTGATCTACTCCCCCTAAAGCTCCACGAAGCCTGACCACCGATCTACTTGGCACTGGTGACAATATACAAGAAGAGAATTTAAGAATCTCGTCCTAAATATGGGATATTCGGCTATGTTACATAGTAATCATATTTGATTATGAAATAAAAGAAGTTTCCTAACGTTTGTTTCTTTTCTTGAAAATTATGATGATGAATAGATATAACATTTTTTTATGTTAACTAATGCACCACTTCTAACTTCACACTAACTTCTGATAATAACTCAATATTATATTATCATCATTCAGTTACTAACTATAGAGCAGCAATTAGTTAACAGAGCGAAATTAGGGCAAATTAACTCTTAGCAACTCTCAACATTCAGTATAATTTAGAAAGAAAATATAAAACAATCCAAACACGGCAATAACAATTGTTTATTAAACGAAACAGTAAATTTTCAAATTAATTCCTGCGGCCGACAGAAGAGAACTCGGAACAGAACTTCGTCATAGTCAGGGTACTTAAACGGTGGCTCTTTATTAGGGTCAAAGCACGGCTCGGTATTATGACGGTAAGTATTCCGAAACAAGGATCACCATGAGCTTAGGACTATACAGGACTAACTGTATCCGCCGTGCGTTGCTGCACTTATCAAAAAATCTGATGTAAAAAAAATTGCATGTTTCATGTAACATGTATAATTATGCTTATTGAAGTGCTGTTAGTTACATATAGGGGTAGATCTAGTTCGATCGATCAACAAAAAATCAACATTTTCGACTATACTCATCAACCGTGTATCCGATGGATATAAGTTTGATAGCGAATACTTTCCAGAGAATTATGAACAAAGTTGATAAAGACGTCAGTGCTCTGTCTGCTACCATTTCAGAGTGTATAAAGGACAAACAAACAAATATTGATTTTTATGTATATTTTATGACTTTTAATTTCGTTACATTGGCATACTTTAGTAAACAATAGTTAGCTAGTAATTGACGACCCGCGTGGCATAATGGTCACCATTGAGACCGCTATTCGAAGATCCTGGGTTTAATTCCCAGGAAAGAAGAAATTTTAATGATGAGTTTAAATTTGTGTTTTCAGTCTGTGTGGCCTTGTCTTTGGCATCCGATGTGGCAATTATCACAATGTAATTGTAAAAAAAATAACCTAAACTACCGTATATAAATGTTAATTTATCCGAAAACCTGAGATACTATTGATGAAAAGAAATTTTAGGGTAGATAATAAAATCTTATTTGGAAAATTTTCTAGGATGATTTAAAACGCAATTTAATTAATGTGACTATAACTTAATTTAAATTCAATGACACAAATATAATGAAAATCATAAAGAACAGGTAAAATGAACGAAATTGTATATTAGATATTTATTTAAGCTGTACTAATGGTGTATTAGGTATTTATTGAAATATCTGTTACTCACCATTTTTTTCTAATATTTTATCCTAAATATTATGTATAGTTACTCGCCATTTTTTTTAAAGTCCTACATAATATCTAAACGTGGTGTCCCTAACTATGTTACGACGTAATCCTAGTTTGGGAGGGTGATTATGGTGAATACGGCGTTTGTATATTTACGCTTGGAAAGTTAAATTTTCAAGTAGTAAACAGATTGCCTCGTTAATTTGGACAATTTTCAACGCGTTTTATTTGAGCTATTTTATGTTTTCCACTCCTGTCAAAGCGCTACGAACATTTTAAATACCGGGATTTCATTTTGTTGCACACTGAAAATGTATTACTAGTTACATGAATGCAATAAAATTGTTGTTATATTATAAATAGTCGTCTATATGAAACAGAAGGTAATAAGGAATAGAATAGAAGGGATCCAAGCTTTCTTAATAAATTATTTACATACATAAATCAATGTTAATTTGTCCTTAAAGGATTTTGAAATGGCAGGAGATAGAGTATTGATATCTTTAACATTTTTTTTTAGAATTCCCTAAAACAGGTTTTGGTACTAAAATTAAATCGATCAGACACATAGTGATGAGTTGCAATCGAAAATGTTGATTTTTTGCTGATCTATCGGACTAGATGTACGAGTATTACTACAATAAACACAATCAAAACTATTCTGTTCTAAATACGTTGAGTTTCTTTCAATTTAATTTTTTTATACGCGTTGCTAACTCGTGCCCAATACAGTTGGTAAAAAATAATATAACGGCGTAACCTATAAAACGAAAATCTTAATTGTGAATAACTCAGTAGTGAGTAACTAGTTTGAGAATGAGCATACAGTTTTCTATAAGTACGTATGTATGTATGTTGACTGGCAGAGAATGTCAATAGGCCTTAAGTTGGCCCTTTGTAAAACCTAATTTTTAGTATACAATAAAGAATAAATAAACAAAAAATAATACCGTTAAATTTATGGTGGTTTTATTAAATGGTGTTTCTAAAGTCTTATACAAATCTGTTCTATATTTCTATGCTCAGTTCCCGTCGTATTAACGCAGTATTAAAATGCATAAATACACAAGAAAATGAGCTTCACGAAGATCAAGAAGCCTTTGAAGGATCTTGCAACACGTACTATCTCTCGTTTAGGATCTGACAGCAAGAAAAGCTTATAAGCTTGATTCTAGCCACTTCAATGTTCAACCGAAAGCAGTACTAAATGTTTCGTTTAAAATATTATTATATTCTTAATTAACATATACGTATTTTCTTTCTTTTTGTTATTTTGTTTCTTTTAAATTAATTTATTGTTATTTTCTTCCGTGATCGCGGAGGAATTTTTTTAACCTCCATTTTACTAGTATTAAATGAAAGGTTTGATAATAAAAAAAAATTTGAAAAACAAAATTACCATTGAAAATGAAAATATAGTCAAAGAATTCCAATGAATTCTAAAACCTTGTTTTAAAAAATACGATTAACTTATTATTATGTACGTATAGCCCTTACAGATGAAAATAAAGGAAAAGAAAGGATTTGTAAATTGGAATTGATGTGTTTTTACTTTACCATGTAAATGTAACCTTTTAAATGAACTCGTACACTGTAAGAACAAACAGCAAGTTACCTATATTATTAACTTAAGTACAAATGAGATTCCTTTTTAGAAGACAGTTGCTACGCGTGTCGTGTTGGTGTTCAAATATTTATTTTGTTAGCATTTCAATTACTTTCCTCTTTGATACTGCTACAAGGTAGCTTTAAGAAAGTCCAGTTATACTACTTGTATACACGTAACGAATGCGACGACATTTTGTCGTCACGATGTCGTGCCGTTGTCGCATATCATAGGGCATTTGATATTTATAAGGCTTCTAATAGCTTTAATATATACAAGCAAAATAAATAACTGAAGAATTGATTACTTGACACTTTTCTGTACACAAAAGACAATATCAGTAATCACGACATAGTATAAAACAAAGTCGCTTTCTCTATATCAGTTTTTTAATACATAGAGTGATTGAAGAGGAAGGTTTATATGTATAATACGTTCACAGTTCTTCTGTACTGTATTTAGTATCAGCATTGCACCCGTGCGAAGCCGGGACGGGTCGCTAGTTATTTATAAGTATTACATATTTACAGTATAGAATTCGAACTTAAACCACAAGACCAACGTTTAAATGGCTAACATTAGTTCCACTAGAAAACTCAACAAAGGAACTGAAATTTTCAAAGCTACGGAATCCTTATCAAACATAAAACTTTTATGAAACCCTACGTAACTTTTTCTAAGAAGGTACTGATAAATATAAAACTATAGCAAAGACCTTGACTGAAAACATAGTGCTAAGTAAATGATTAACACAATAGGAAGTTTTAAACGTCCACTACTTTGATTAGTCAAGGAATCAGTAACAATTTACATAATCAATTATTTAATTATAGTTTGTCAGTGAAGGTATAAAATCTTTATCAATGCATAAGCTGTAAAACCTCTATCTTAGTACTTAGTACTCTTATTAAGAACAATTTCTGTCTTTTCTTCTATTATTTTATCTTTACATATATAATTACCCTGTTCGTGTGTATGTCACTGTTTAGAAGAAGTTCAACAGTTCAACTTTGAAGAAAATTTTTGTGTGGATTTAAATGGTTTCGAGAATGGGTTAGATTTAGGATTCGATGCGATAGAAATTGTTTTTTTTTTATGATTGCTATTAATCTCAGAAACACACATCATTTAAATAGTTTCATATTTAATTTTTGCAGTTCGGTCAGACAAAAAACTCGTCTCATTAATTACTATTGATTATTACACGTTACGTTCTACAAAGGTATACCAAGTAACAAAAGCGACCAAGTAAAAGACTTTTGTGTTATAGTTCTTTGTCAGATTTGGATAAATATTTGCTGGAGAATATTTGCGCTACTGTACTCAAGTAATTACTTAGCAGTTCTATACATTCAACCTCACCTTAATCGCAACAAACATTATCAAGATTAGGACACACCTCGTTAATATCAGACTTTAATAGATAAACCACTTCCTAATACAATATATCATTTAAAATAAATGTAACCTAGGAAACATTTTTGTAATGTAACTAGTCTACAAACCAAAAAGGCACCAAATGGTAAATTCTCGTCGTCACCAACGCGTCGATGATCGGAAATATAGGAGCCTGAGTCTAAATCCCAGGAACTGGAATCCAAAAAAATAATAACTTTTTGATCATCATTATGCATGATATAATGTTTTCTGTTGAATAAAATATACTGAGTGCAACTGAATAGAGACTGCCGTTTGAAGGGTCCTGAGTTCGATACCCAACAAGGCCAAAATTTCAATGATGAAATTAAATTTCTGTTTTCGGTCTGGGTGTGTATGTAATTGTCTTTCTGTGTGATCTTTGGCACCCACAACATGGGGTATCCTAGTGTAGGGCTATGAGACTGCGGCTTTATATTATTTTATTATTTTAAGAAATCGAAAACGGTCAAATACCTAACATTAATATCCAAACCTTATAAATCCCTAACGTAATAGAAGTAATAGAGCAACAACATTATCAAAGGCTGGCATTTCACTCACCCAAGCGGTTTATGGAACGTGAAATAACCCTTTTCAGTCCGAAAGTAGAATTGCAATCAAGTCCAACTAACTTTCACCTGATCCGTGAAATTTCTTCCATTTTGAATTAACTTTTACCGACCACAGACTATGTTATGTTTATATTTAGTTAACGTTCTTTAACCGAGTTTCTGTTTACATTCATGACTTTCAGGTATCGCCTACGTGTGAAATATGTTTCATCGTTAATGGATTTCGGTACTGAAAAACTAACCTTTTAATGATATAAACGCGGTTCATTTTTCTTTACATGAGATTGTGTATATTTATGCAAATAAACGGAAAAGCGCCAATAGTAAAACTCACAATCAATACAGTTGTGCTTTTTGGCGATTTGTAAACTCCAATTAATATGCACACAAAGTTGGTGATACTCAAAATTTTTGTTTATGGTCCACTGCAGATGCTTCAATTATAAATCTTACAACCACAGCAATTGTATTAGGTACTTATAAAAAGACATTACAAGCAACAGCTTGCAAAAATAAAAATAATCGCCAAAGTCGTTACACCCAGTAAAAAGTTTTAAAGACGAATTGAGAAACTCCTCCTTTTTTTAAGTTAAAAATATAAAATTCGTCGGCACCCGTTTCATTTCAATTCATCGACAAATCCTTATAAACCGTTTATATTTAAAATGTTTAGCGGTGATTTAAGTCTGAAATCTTATAATATGGCTCATCTGCTCCTTTATAATCGGCTACTATTGCCGGCGTAATAAAAATGTAGCAACTTCAATAAACCACCTTCAACAAAATCCCCGAACAACTATGTACTACAAGGGATCTGTTTCAATGTATCGTAATAAAACACTAATTAGGTTCCCATCGAGACTGAACTTCAGTTAATTCCTACAAAACTTTTCCAATAGCAATTTACCAGCTCGCTGTCGGGTTCTTTTGGTTATTTTGCGAAGAATCTTAGTGAGAACTAAAAAATACTCGTAGAAAATAATTAAGAGAATTCAGATTTTGTTTAAGCAACAGGCGGGGATTTAACCAACGTGAGAGGCGGCATAAAACTGAACAGATGACGCTACAAGAGTTTGAGACAACCAGTATTCTGGTATGAAATCTGAATCTTTCTGTTTTGAAATCTTCGGACTAGGTACAATCCATACAGCATTTTGTTTATAATATTTCAATGCATATTTTATCTACATTGACAGTCTTAAATGTGTTTTTGACAAGAAGTTATTTCCCATGTTTTAACATTCAAAAGCTGTATAAAAGCCTAATTAGTAATAATAGATATTGTGAAATTGTAATTGTAGTGAATTATGTAAGTATTATGCCACAATGGACGCGCGCGCAATTTTTTACCGCCATTTATAACTTACGTTAACGCCATCTAGCGGTCAACGTAACAATGCTCGCATCTGTATCATTTTATTAGACATCACAATATGGTTATAGTTCAATATGCCCTCCGAAGCACGGTAACGCTTAAGGTATTTTTGTCATGAGCGGTCACATATTTTGGTACCGACCACGCCCGCATTTGCTTTACTCTGTCGATCATTTCGGATAGACGCGAGCCGCTTTCATTTACTGCTTAATTCAGTCAAACTTCTTTATTTCGCTATTGTCGATGTTGAAGCAATTTTAAACGATGACAGACCCGATTGACGTGCATTAAGGGTTATTAAAACAACAATTTTGTCTTAGTCAAAAAGAACATTTTCTTGAATTGCACTAGCCAACAAATACTACATTTAGATCGCCAACGTTTACCCAGATAACAGAATAATTCGGTAAGTCACCAAGAAACGTCAATAAAGAAACCATTACCACCATATTATTATAGGTTCAAATGCTTTTGGGCTCTAAAATAATTCAATCGTTTCAATATAATAGTCTAACAAAAGCAGTGAATGAATGCGGATTCACGGTCTCTAGAGGCGGATACGGGGTGGGCAAAGTAGGACTTATGTAACCTGCTCAAACTATATTCGCCTGTATGTCGCGACGCCATCTGGAAATGTGCGGAAAATTGGAACTAACGTTTCACTACAGCCGCTATCTCATATTCCAGTTCCAATATAAGTATAGTTATAATATCTAAGTCAACATACAAGCAAATGGTTCGTTTGCAAGTACCTATTTCTGTTAGACAAAAAATGTATTATTGTATTTAGTAAGTATTCAATATCATTTTAATTGAATTTCAATATTTTTATCAAATAATCAGAAAAATATTATAAATTACCTAATTATGAAATTATTTATTGTTATTTAGCTAAAGTATAAATGAGTTGATTTTAAAAATATTTTAACATCATTTTGAGTAACAATTTTTACAATCTAGTATTATATTAACATGGACTATAATAATTGTAACAAATTTAATATTTACACATCTTCATACACAAAACATTAAATCAAAAATATATATTTTTATTATCTTTTTTACACTATTTTTTAAGACATAAACAATTTAATTTTTACATTGACGCGTTTCCGGCCAAGATTAAATAAAGAACCAGTACGTACAAACATTTTACGGTTGATACAAAAACAGGAGTCCTAGCTAACAAGTAAAAAATTATCTTTGCCGTATCTTCTCCTCTTAAAACATCATTCCAAAATGATTATAGAATCAAAAAATGACATGCACACAACATATTGGCAAAATACCAATGTGAGTGAGCAGCTTGGAATAACACCTGGATGTTTTCAGTAGAGGGAAACTGGGAAATGAGGCTATTTCGTCAAATGCAATTCAGCTGCTTCCGCACGTCCAAAGATTATAAGATTCAAAATGGAGGCGCCCATTGAAGTCCCAACTTAAATGATTTTCAAAATAAATTTACTATATATATTTTCTTAAAGATTTTTCCTATTTCCTATTGGGTTGTCTGGAAGAAATCGTTTGTTAGCGATAAGGCCACCCGTTTTGTGTGCTAAAAATTGTTTTCAAATTTATTTTTTAGTTTCCAAAAAATAAAGAGTTACAAATAAAACAAATCTTTTATGTTTATAACAGGCATAATAATATTGGCATATATATGACGTGGAATTAAATTATGAAAAAAGCCCCAGCGACCTTCAATCTTAGATGTATATTCAAGATTGTTATAGATTTAAGGATGTGTTCTACAAAAACGCGTCAACGCGATTTGCTTTCATAACGTTAAAGGATTCGAACAGATCCCTACGAAAATAAATCTTTGCGTAACTTGATCCGTTTGAAGTAGATATGTTTGAAATAGTCAAAAAATTTTATTGATATATGTATATTATTTCACATAAATGTAATAATACTTTGACATATTTGTAAGAAAACTTACATCTATACACGTGTATCTCAAAGCATAATAGAAATGTTAACTACATATTTAATACCTAGTTTATACAAAGAATATTTTTAAAAGCTTTGGCAAGATTTTATATCATAGCAAAAATTTTAAAGAAAATGTTTAATTTATTTTTTAGGACTTTAAAATAAAAAGTTTGTTTTGAAAAAATACTTTTAATTTATTCGCATATGGACTGTCTTCTAGTTGACGAAAAACGAGAGACATTTATGTATCTACACTACACTTTCTATATGTCACTAATTACTCTAATAAAAATTTCAATGAATTCAAAGAGGATTACTTAAACTTACTTTTACTGTTCCTTGGAAATTTAGTTAACTAAAATGAAATCGCTTGAAGGAAGGTTGTGTTTTATTAACATAGAAATAGAAAGTGGGCACGCAGTCCATCTGTCATCTAATTTAACGTCCTATTTGCATATTACAAGATACTCCCTTTGACGATATTACCCTTGGCTTTTGTTTATCTAACTGAATTTACTTTGTCTTGTGAGTTAATAGGACTTTGTAATAAGTTACGGTATGAAACTAAACTTTTGAATATATAAGTTCATCGATTAAGCGCGGGAACGGATCTCTAGTGGATCTTTACTAATTGGATTATGGACTTTAAAAGATATAAGGGGCCTACCCTTTAGGGTAAAGGGTATGCTTTAGTATACCTATATTTATAACCTATGTTTATAACTATTGAAGGTATTTAAAAAACTGTTATTGCGGGCATCACATTTAATAAATAGATTCCATAACAACGATTTAAATTATCTGTCTATTTCTCTGTGTATGTCCCACATAAACGCAACAGCTTAACGATTTAATACGATTTTACTAATATATTGTAACAATATCGATGTAAGAATAAGTGTTTTAGTTAATTCATTCGGTCCAGAAATAAAAAATGTATGAGTTAATAATAATTTAATTACGTTAATACAAGTTTTGGATCGTACAAGAATCGAATTATGCAAAAGGCAAAAAAAACATATACATATATATTGTAGACAAGCGACCGGTGAAGAAATAAGATTATTTAATAAAAAGATAAGCTATATACTATTTAAATTGAATTTAGGTAATGTCAAATAATGGATTGTGACGAAGACGATATTTTGAGTCACGCGCGTTACTCTTGATAACCAAAATCTGAATTAAATAAATAAAATGATGTTGCACTGCTAATGAAAAGACCGATGTACCCCCTTGCTCGTACAACACAAAATTCTGAATCTACCAAGTCATTTTAACAACATCTGTTTGAATGCGATACATTGCCTATAATAGCAAAATATCTTGCTCACAAGTCGTTTGAATATCGTAATGGTCTTTTTGTCAGACTATACATTTACATAACGTATCAGTAAAATGTGATTCCTCTCCGCGTAAATGAGGTAGGGGGCGCTATCTCCAACATTATGTTGTCGCTTAACGACGAGTTACACTGACATGAATATATTAAGAATCACATGTGATAAACCTCTTTATTAACGTGCCTCATTCTGTTATTCCAGTTAATCTTATGTTTCGGCAATTTCAAACGAAATGAGAAACGGGAGTACGCGGGTAAGGAATGGGTAGATCTTTAATGAGAGAACGGGTGAGAAAAATAGCACGTCAAGTTTATGATCAATTGCGATCAGTCGCTGAGAACACGGATTTTATCCACATAGCATGGATTTCTGACAACCCTCCAGAGTCCGATTTTTACCATTCTTAATGCCGTACGTGTAAGTACTGGAAGGAGCTTCTGAAGTATTTTCGGGTCTTTATCAGGGGTTTTTCAAAATGGTGTGGAAAAAACTCACATTTTAGAACAAGAAAATTCAGGGCTATTCATCGGCGATTTGTTTGATTTTGGACACGTTTATAGATAATGTCTCCAACCTCTATGGCGCAATACAGACGGCTCAATAAACAGATCTCGCAGAGCAGGCGACACGATTTGCGAAAAC
>DWJN01002236.1:0-15715 GCA_018248895.1 Carystus phorcus | reverse complement strand
TTTCGATCATAGAGCAGTTCAATACTAGGTTCGCCACTGCTTTACGATAAAGAAGGTTTTATTCAATAATATAATAAAATATACATATTTATATTTTATCGTGCACAACCTTTTAGCAGGGAAGGATGGTGTTAAAAGATAGAGCCTTTCCTAGGTTTGTCTTAATAATCGATTTTACATAATCATGTATGTATTAATCTTTATTATGTTATTTTAAATTAATAGTCATGCTTCCTTATTTCCAGGTTATCTTTGCCTTGGTAATGTCGGCTACGGCAGTAGACGGTAAGTTTCTTAGAATACATGTACTAGATATTTTATGAAAAATATAAAATATACTTGTTCACTTCAAATCCTATGCTGATAAATTACTGATATAAAGTGAAATCTCAGAAGCATCTATCTTTGAAGAATTAAGTTTTGAGACTTACAGTTTTTACATTTCTTTTTATGGGATTCCATTTCTTTTCTCTGTAGTTCTCTTTATTTAATTTTGTAATAATTCATTTGTCTTGTTCATTCATAATGTTTTTTGTAATATTTCATTATGTTTTTTGTAATATTTGGTGCGTTTAAATCTTTGTCCACATTAAAAATATTGGGTTTCCATGGTTCTATAATTGACTGTGAAACAAGTATGGTATGCACGTGTTTAAACAATACGCGGGCCTTACCGGGCACACAGATAAAACTAATATAAGTTTGTGGGCTACATTGAAAACTAAAGAGACTAATTTGAAGTTGCTACGTCCGCTAGATGTCAATTACAATTTTAATTATCTCACTGTTGTCGATTGATAAATCCGTTTCGGTGACCCGAAATTGATAATAATAATAATAAAGAACGTGACACACTCATAGCCCCATACTAGGATACCCCGTGGATATGGACAGTACAGAAAGACATGCACAGATCGAGAATAGAAATTTAACACGTTGAACACCATGACAGTCACATGGTGTCTGCCAGTATATAGTCTTTCCAGATGGCTTTAAAAATAAGAAAATGGCTTTATTTGTACTTTATGTTTTTACGTTTTTTTGTGTCAAGAATGAGCAAATATATAACGTGTTGTTCAATTCCGGTGAAAAAATACTTAAATATAAGGAGAAATTGACTGGCAGACACCGGTGACTGCCATGGCCTGTGCGGAACACTTTTGTTAATAACGGCGCGTGGAGCCGCGCGGGTTACGCTGTCATCCACCCCTCCGCCTCCGTCCCGCGTCCACTCGCTCACAACGTTGCGCCCGCGCTTTCAGTAGTGATCGAGACGACCTACTAAGCACGCGTTATAAGTAAGCAGTTTTCGCGCCAACATGGAGTTTTTTGACAACGATTTTGAAATAACTGACGAACATCTGAAGCAATTAGACACTATTGAAATATCCTTGCTAAATAACAGTTTTACTATATCAAGTTCTGACACCGAATATTCAGAAATAGTTCAGCCACCTAACAGAAAGCGACGCCGTGTCATACTGTCTGATAGTGAGGGCAGCGATTCCGAAAATATTCAAGCCATCACCAGTTGCAGTGTGAGTTCCAGTAATGTACAATGCTCTACGTGGACTGAAGTCGTAGGTAACCAACGACATGTTATACCATTCACTGATTTTCCTGGACCGCCAGCTCACATACGGTGTAAGGTTAATATGACGCCTGCGGATTGCTTTTCACTTTTTGTCACTAATGAATTATTGCAAATGATAGTTGACAACACAAACAAATTTGCTTTAGCTATGATAACAAAAATGCCTAACGCTTCTAAATGTGCACGAATTCGTAAATGGGCACCCACTAACCTCAATGAGATGAAATCTTTTTTGGGACTAATTATTTTTATGGGTTTGGTAAAGCTTCCCAGATTATCAGATTATTGGTCAAAAGATAATATGATTGGACATCCTTTTCCACGTACTGTCATGTCAAGAAATCGCTTTGAATTATTATTAAAAATGTTACATTTTTCAGAAAATGATGACAGTTTTAAATCAGACAGACTGCACCGCGTACGTAATCTTTATAATTTTATGAATAACATATTTCAGAAGAACTTTTCCCCAGCAGAAGACCTATGTATTGATGAAAGCATTGTACCTTTTCGCGGACGTATCATTTTTAGGCAATACAACAAACAAAAAAGGCATAAATATGGAATAAAAGAATTTAAGCTGTGTACGACTCCAGGCTATACATATAAGGTTAGTGTATATGCGGGAAAAAATGATGCCGATAACACAACCCCCACGAATGTCGTATTATCACTGTGTGAAGGTCTTTTCGACAAAGGCCATACATTATTTACAGACAATTGGTATACCAATATAACTTTGGCAAGGCAGCTTCTAGAAAAAGAAATGCATCTGGTCGGCACTGTAAGAAAGAATCGTAGAGGGTTACCAAAAGGAGTCATCGACGCAAAACTAAAACGAGGCGACTACAAAGCGGCAGAGAGTTTTGATGGAATAACTATATTAAAATGGAAAGATAAAAGGGATGTTTATATGTTATCAACAAAGCATACCGACCGTTTTGTTTCAATTCAAAGACGTGGACAGCAAGTGTTAAAACCTAAAATGGTTTTAGACTACAATAATGCTAAAGGATCAGTAGATCTGTCCGATCAATTTGCATCTTATTCGACTCCCTTAAGAAAGTCAGTCAAATGGTATAAGAAACTTGGTATAAATTTATTACTAAATACCTCTGTTGTTAATGCTTTGATTTTATATAAGTCAGTTACGAAGAAAACGATTCAAATAGTGGACTTCAGGAAAGCTATTGTAGAACAGTTCTGTAAACGCGATTCTACAGAAATAGAAATCCAGGAGGTACGACCTAAGAGAGTAAAGCACAAAATATCGAAAATGGGGGGCACTGCTAGAATAACAAGACGCTTGTGCTCAGGATGTTACAAAAAGAATGTAGAATTGCAGGGAAGAGTGTATGCTAGAAACAAAACTAAAAAAGTAACCACATTTTGCGAAAGTTGCCCTGATAAACCATTTATGTGCTTTGATTGTTTTAACAGGCTACATAACTGATTTTGTAACGTAGTATTATAAAACTGATCATTCGTTTCAGACATACTTCTTGTTTTGTTTGTGATTTGAAATAAATATTTTTAATTTAATAAATTTTTTGTAATATTGTGTTTTCTGAAACTGAAACTAGTAAATTCATTATTTTTTACTACAGAAATGTTTTAATTTATCCTAAAAATGACAAATAGCATCATACGATATGAAAATTCATAGCATATTTGGTGTCGGGTCTGTCAGGTCATCGTAGTTTTGTACCACATATAAATTTCTCTGTGCTAAGTTATACACTCTATTCTACAGGGCCGCGCGGGTCACGTTCTATATAGTTTTAGTTCGTATTACTGTCCGACGACTTGATAAAGACATTTGAAAACAAGTCGGGCTTGTGGACACATGGTGTCTGCCATGGCCTGTAGGACTAGACTAATTGGCAGACACATGGTGTCCGACACGGCGTACATAAAAAACTAGCGATTTTGGCTCGGCGTTCAACGTGTTAAGTAAAGTAAAGTGATTACCTGTGCCAGGATGCCCCGCTCTTCCAAAGATTACAATCATATTTAATAAGTATGAAGTAGAATATTTTAATACTTACATTTTTTTTCAATCTGCAGAGACAGAATTTCACTGAATTGGTTTGATGGTAACAATTTATATTCCTGTCCACTCCCTTAAGTTACGTAACCACGACTTCTTCCTAGGTTCAACTGCCCTTTTGCCATTGTCGCTTTTATTAGCTGTAACAGTGTGTATCTCTTATATCTAATTACCCGGGTATCTGATGTTACTGCTTTTGATGACCAGCATCAGTTGACGCTTTTCCCAATTCGGCGTCCGATTGATACCTACCATGCGTCTATAGGCCCATATTTCAAATGCTTCCATTTTCCAGAGATGATCTTTAATAGTCCAGACCTCACATTCGTATAAAAGTATAAGCCATATATAACGTTCCGTAAACAGGTGTCCAAAGATATTTCGGTACCGCGTGAGCTGGGGATTTTTTTTTATTATTGAAAGCACAACGGATGATTTCTATGCGGGGTTTTTTTTCTGCATTACTGTCCCAGTGTTTATCAACCCTTGTATTACTTGTACTCATTCCAAAGCCATAACTTCCATACTAACTAGAGGATTTACGTTGTTTTCTAAGACACTACTATATGTTTCGTCTTGAACACGTTCTTTGGGAGACCTTTCAGATTACACTCTTTGACTCTGCCAACAATGCGTTTCAATTCAGCTTCGATAAAGGTTATAAGGACTGTGTCGTCGGCATTAAAAGATAGATAGACATTAATTCAAAATTTCCTCGAATTTATACAAAAACTTACCTTTTAAATTACTCTGCTAAATAATGAAAACTGTATGAATGTCCGTTTGACTATTTTTGAGATTAGTGTGTTCAGACAGACAGATAGACAGACGCGGCAAGGGAACTTTACTTTATTACATGTATAGATCTATTACGATTGAACAAAAATATTGCAAAAAACCATACGTGATTTTTGACATTTTGTCGTCACGCAGTAATATAAAGTAGCATTCCGATCGTTGGAGTAATTTGTGAATATTAATGTATGTACATAATATGGACTGTGTAAACTCTATACCAAATGCATCTGTACCAACAATAGTCGTATCTGTATCAACAAACTATCATCAGGAAGTATCTACTGTCAGGGTTACACCAGGTGGTGCATAGCCATTGGTTGTATTGGGACGGTCTACAATACCGAACCCATTGCTTGTCGACAGATCAGGGTGTCGTAAGAGATGACAGAAATCGTCCCGCTTGATGGTCGGGCTTTGTGTCAGAATTGTACCTATTATCAAAATTTGTGTAAAGTATAGGTATCTCTCCGTGAAGCCTCTCTGGTTTTCTATCTTTATATTTTTAACTCTTTATGTTTATGGTAACGATAGTGTAACAGCTAATTACATGCAATTTTGTTTACGTCGATTTCGTTCAGGAATTTTTTATGTTAAAGATGCACCTTACACCGGCAGGCCCGTTGTAGAAAATGTCGATAAAATCACAGAAGTAACCGAAGTTGACCGGCATGTCAACCATAAAATAGTTTTAAACCATGTGCGCTTTGAACAACAAACAATCTGAAACGTCTTAAAATTGTTCTGAATTTCAAGCAAAAATAATGGGTTTATTTTTCCCCAACCCATTATTAACCGACTTCAAAAAAAGGAGGAGGTTCTCAATTCGTCTGTATTTTTTTATGTGTGTAGGTCTGTAACTTTTTACTGGGTAGACCAATTTCGATTTTTTTGTCTTTTTGTTAGTGCTGTTTCATTGGTCTCATATTAATTTGAGCGACATCTGGCGAGTAGTTTTTGAGTTATCGCTGATATTGTGTATTTACTTTACTTCGATTTCCTGAATTAGTGCTCATTTCATTATTTGTCGATGAAAAATAAACAAAATAAAGTATATGATGGTATGGTAGCTCCCGGACGGGCTTCATTTTAATTTGGTAAAGATCTATTCATTACTTTCGGAGACAGACAACGTAACTCTTCAAATAATAAAATTACAGCATGTCTCACGATTGCGGCAATTGTTGGTTCGGTTAGGTTGGTATGATCTTATTAATGTAAAAAGGAGAAAGCCCGCGCGAGCAGGCTTCTGGCGACATCTGTGACATGAACAAATACATGGAAGGAACTACTAAAAAGTAAGAAATAAAAAAACTTTTAACAAATAAGGAAAATCGCCTTCAAAAGGGATAAAATAATTTGATGAGGGAATCTACTTAGAAAGTAGGTGCCAGTTGCAAAGGCAAAGACACCCATTTTTATGGTTAACATAAATTTGTTTTAAAATAATAATTTATATGGCAAAACAACGTTTTCTGGGGTCAGCTAGTAAACTGATATAGCAGTCGACAGGTTACTTATGTAACTATTGGATTTTAATTATTGATGATGCATTGTTAATACAACTGCTTTTTTCTTGACATTGCGAAACTGAAGGTCTTTTGGACTGGTATAAATAGGAGTCCGGAAACATTTTTTGGTCATATTTCTGCAGCTCAACAGAAAATATACTAACTACAACCATGAAGTACTTCAGTGTAATCTGTTTTTTAATGGTAAGTATTTTTAGCCACTTTTTTAATTTTTTATGAACTTACATTTTTTTGTGAATTTATAAATTTACAATTTAAAATGCCAGTTATTGTATCATTTTATAATTCATCATGTTATCACTCATGACATCGGATCATCAAGATCATGATCGCTGACATCGGAAATTTACTTAAATGTATCTTATTTTCAGGCTCTCTTTGCATTGGCAATGTCGACTCCGGACGTAGATGGTAAGTTTCTCAGAATATAACAAATCTTTTTACATACAATATGACAAAAGAGATGTTTCAATCTTGGCCAGGCATACGTACACTATCTCAAAAATTCCAAAAAAACCGAAGAATTTGAAGAAAATACTTAAAATTCATTTAGACAGTCATGTACTTTTTTGGTACAAAATCAGTTTAGATCAACTATTTTCAACATCTTTCAATATGGCGGAACAACTGATTTTGGATGACAGTTTGATTGACAGTTTATGGATAAAATGAAGCCGCCATTACCTGTCAGCTGTCAATGCTGTCATAATATTGATTGTTTGATCAGATGATCACTGTCAACTGATTGACATATTTTATAGTTTGAATTGTCAAAATGTCATATCATCACCGCCATTTTAATTTCCTAGCGTATTCTATTGCAATTTTAACTTAAAATTCTTGTCTTTTACGAATAATCCTAGTCGATAATAATAAAATGCTAAGTAAAAAACAGTTCTATACTATATTTGCATTTGATTTATATGGTGTACAAATACCTGGCCAAAGGTCCATACAATTTGAAACATCTCCTTTTATGAAAAAATGTAACATTTACTTATATGTTTGCTTCACATCTTCTATATATTAACTGGCTTGGTTTAATATGAAATCCACAAGCATTTGTGTTTAAAGAACTGCATTGTGATACTTACAGTTTTATCTCTTTACGGGATTTAATTTCTTTATTAAACAATGCGGAATTATAAAACGATCGAATAAAAAAAATTAGCTAATACTACTACTAGCTTAGCGACTGATGATAACATACTTTTTTAATAACTTGAGCGGTATGAATTTGAGTAAGCGAAAAATTTACCGAGCGATAACATTACTAAGTGAGCGACTGGAAATACTAAATGAGCGACTGGAAACACAAATAGTAGTTAGGTTAGGTTAGGTTTTGTATTTTAAGTAACTCAAATTAATTTTTGTAAGTTGCTGTTCTCTTGATTTCTCGTCTTCGCAGTCAGTCGCTCACTTAATAATTCAGCCGCTCACTTAGTAATACTAAAACGTAAATTAATTATTTTTGTCACTTAAAACTTTTAATTACAGTCACTCGTTTAAATACTACCCCTAAACAATCTTCTTTATTTCCTTTTGTATCTTGTTTCTTGTAATATATCTCGGGTATGTTTTAAAGTAACCTGACGTTACTATGTTTATCCACATTGAAGATATAGGGTTACAATGGGTTATAATTGGCTGTGAAAAATCCATATTGTATGATCGTGTTCAACAGTCACAAAAACACCGTTATATCCTTCAGGCAGTCATTCGTATAAATTATCATCTTCTATTTTTAAATCTCACGGTACTGTCCAAATTTCAAATCTCTAGATATAAAGGTTTCGTGTGCGTTGATCTGTCAGTCAGGACAAAATAAATAGCTTTATGTATAAGAAGGAGATAAAATTGGCGTGAAGCGCTCATAAACTGGTTTCACCTATCGATGGAGTTAGCAATTTTCTGGAGCCTTTCTACTTCGCCTCCTCAATGATGAGGAGAAACCCTGCGACGGAGTATTAATGGGTCACATATTCATTATTACGTATTATAGCACGTATAAGACTAGTATTTGTATTTTTGGCGAAAGATTGCCTTCACAAGAAGAATTTTTCAAATATTTTACACTAAACTTGTTTCATAAATATTTATTAATAAATAAATAATAAATTAATATTTTTTTCTTTAAATTTAGTTAGTGGAGAAGAGAGTAAGTATTATTAAATCTGTTTTTATAACATAGCGTAAAACAAAGTCTATGTAAAAATTCAAAATCGCCTATGATATTATATAAATTGCTTACATCCAATCACAATTGTATAGAAGTGTCATGAATTACCTATCCTTTCGCAAATACCGGTACTTTTGCAGTAATATATTGACACCAAACATCGCGTGCTGTCTTAAATTGCATTTTTTTAATTCACACTATTCTTAATCCAATCTTATGAAGCGTTTCTACAGTATTTTGTTTTTTAAATTATTTACAATAAAATTAATTAATTTTATGTTAAATCATTCGTATTAATTCAATTTAAGAATATATTTTTTTACTTTTTAGTTATTTTTTTACAAAAATGTTTCTTTTTGTATCATTTATTTTAATTCACTAAAAAGAATAAAATAAAACTTAAAGGAACAAAGCTTTCATATCTCTCTACAAGCTCTTATACAAATCGGGTAATGACGCAATAACTAAATAGCAAAAGTTTTAAAAGAAAAGTTATTGAATTTTTTGAGAGCATTTAAATAAAAGCATGTTTTAAAAATAAGATTTTTACTTTCAATTAATAATTTATTGCTTGTGTTGGTTGTAAAAATAACTTGTTAAAATTTTATAGTTCGGTAGTTTTGAATCGCGTTGATGAATTAGTCACGCGTTAAATAACTTCCTCATTATAACGCTGGTGTACATTGAAGATTCTCTTCATTCATTATAATGTATGAATATAATGTTACCTATATGTATCGGGGTGAACTATATAATTATATAGAGATTTATTATTTGTGTTATTTAAATACTAAATGATCATTTATCCCCTAGGAGGACCGGTAACGCCCTCAGGCCCTAGTAAGTATTATGTTTTTACAACATGATATAATATTAACAGTAATAATTATATGTATATTAAACCTGTCGTTCTCGACACTCATGTTGCGTTTTTTCCGAAATATCACTTACTTCTCTTCATATTTAAATATTAGCTGACCCGAGTAAAGACATATACTGTCGCGGACTTTCATTCAGAACTTTAAGAGGGGTAATATTGTAATATATGATTTTTGAGTAACATTCACCGTTTACTTAGCGCACGCAAGAAAAGCTTTAAATTTTACCGTTTTCGCAATATCTTTTATTGCTGTTCCTCTCCTTTATCATCTTAGCGTGATATTACACAGCCTATAGCCTTTCTCGATAATAGGGCTATCTTACACTATTTTTTTTTTAAATCGGTCCAGTAGTTCCTGAGAGTGGCACGTTCAAATAATCAGTCAATCAAACAAACAAACTCTTCAGCTTTATATTATTCGTATAGATATGATTGACGTCATCTAAATAACTATAACAATACGTTCCCGGCTGTGAGTACATTATCCGAGGTCGTCGACCTCCTCATAGTCACAGCTGACGCCACTGACGAATGTTGTCAATAAAGTCTATGTACAAATTAATTCTCGCTAATAATATTGTATAAATCGCTTCAACCTAGTTCCAACTACAATTATAGACATATCGTGTATCATTATGTAATAGCATTTAGTTACATTCGTTATTAGAGTCTTATTATTTGCGTTATTTAAATACTGAACAATAATTTTTCCTGTAGGCCCATACACCCACAACCCTGGTAAGTATTATCTATTTTTACTACATAGTAAAATGTGTTTGTAACGCTCAAGACTAATACTATACACATAATAAAAACATGTTTCTCTCTAGCTAGACCAATGTACATAATAGTGTATGATATGTGTCAGGAATAATTCCTTGTTTTTTGCTTTAGTTATATTCATATTTTTAATTTCATTAAATTCTACTTAATACTAAAGAACGATTTATCTTATAGGTCATACTTCAAGCAGTCTTGATGTCGACGGTAAGTTTTATCTGTTTTTAATCCATAACGCAGGACAAAGTATCTGAAAAATTAATATTGTTATTTATGCTACTAATTAATATTTTTGTCCGCGGATGAGCGTTTCCGCCAAGTGTGAATATTTTTTTAAATAAATAACGCCACACACTCATAGCCCCACACTAGGATAAGCGACTAAGGATAAGCTGAGCGACTGGAAATACTAAGTGAGCGACTGGAAATACAGAGAGTAGTCAGGTTAGGTTAGGTTTTGTATTTTAAGTAACTCAAATGAATGTTTTTATGTTGCTGTATTGTTAATTTCTGGTCACTCGCAGTCAGTCGCTCACTTAGTAATTCAGCCGCTCACTTACATAACGTATTTTTTTTTCTTACTTAAAACCTTTATTTACAGTCACTCGTTTAAATACTACCCTTAAATAATCTTCTTTATTTACTTTTATATCTTCTTTCTTGTAATATATCTCGGGTATGTTTTAAAGTAACCTGACGTTACTATGTTTATCCACATTGAAGATATAAGGTTGCCATGGGTTATAATTGGCTATGAAAAATCCATATTGTAGACCGTGTTCTACAGTTACAAAAACACCGTTATGTCCTTAAGGCAGTCATTCGTATAAATTATCATCTTCTATTTTTAATCTCGCGGTACTGTCCAAATTTCAAATCCCTAGATACAACGGTTTCCTGTGCGTTGATTAGTCAGTTAGGATAAATAGCTTTATGTATAAGAAGGAGATAAAATTGGCGTGAAGCGCTCATATACTGGTTTCACCTATCGATGGAGTTAAGCAATTTTCTGGAGCCTTTCTACTTAGCCTCCTCAATGATGAGGAAAAACCCGTCCCCCATGGAGAGCTATTAATGGGTCGAACGCACATATTTTTAATTACGTATTATAACATGTATAAGACGAGTATTTGTATTTTTTGGCGAAACACTGCCTTCACAAGAAGAATTTTTCAAATATTTTACACTAAACTTGTTTCATAAATATTTATTAATAATTAAATAATAAAATCATCTTTTTTTTAATTCAGTTAGTGGAGAAGAGAGTAAGTATTATTAAATCTGTTTTTATAACATAGCGTAAAACAAAGTCTATGTAAAAATTCAAAATCGCCTATGATATTATATAAATTGCTTACATCCAATCACAATTGTATAGAAGTGTCATGAATTACCTATCCTTTCGCAAATACCGGTACTTTTGCAGTAATATATTGACACCAAACATCGCGTGCTGTCTTAAATTGCATTTTTTTAATTCACACTATTCTTAATCCAATCTTATGAAGCGTTTCTACAGTATTTTGTTTTTTAAATTATTTACAATAAAATTAATTAATTTTATGTTAAATCATTCGTATTAATTCAATTTAAGAATATATTTTTTTACTTTTTAGTTATTTTTTTACAAAAATGTTTCTTTTTGTATCATTTATTTTAATTCACTAAAAAGAATAAAATAAAACTTAAAGGAACAAAGCTTTCATATCTCTCTACAAGCTCTTATACAAATCGGGTAATGACGCAATAACTAAATAGCAAAAGTTTTAAAAGAAAAGTTATTGAATTTTTTGAGAGCATTTAAATAAAAGCATGTTTTAAAAATAAGATTTTTACTTTCAATTAATAATTTATTGCTTGTGTTGGTTGTAAAAATAACTTGTTAAAATTTTATAGTTCGGTAGTTTTGAATCGCGTTGATGAATTAGTCACGCGTTAAATAACTTCCTCATTATAACGCTGGTGTACATTGAAGATTCTCTTCATTCATTATAATGTATGAATATAATGTTACCTATATGTATCGGGGTGAACTATATAATTATATAGAGATTTATTATTTGTGTTATTTAAATACTAAATGATCATTTATCCCCTAGGAGGACCGGTAACGCCCTCAGGCCCTAGTAAGTATTATGTTTTTACAACATGATATAATATTAACAGTAATAATTATATATTAAACCTGTCGTTCTCGACACCCATGTTGCGTTTTTCCGAAATATCACTTACTTCTCTTCATATTTAAATATTAGCTGACCCCAGCAAACGTTGTTTGGTCATATAAATTATTATTTTAAAACTATTATAATATCTATAAAAATGGATATAGTGGGTTAACTTTAACAGCTAGACATATGCTATCGCGGACTTTTATTCAGAACTTTAAGAGAGGAACAATATTATAATACATGATTTTTGAGTAACTTTCACCGTTTACTTAGCGCACGCAAGGAAAGCTCTAAATTTTACCGTTTTCGCAATATCTTTTATTTCTGCTCCTCTCTTATTCATCTTAGCATGATATTACACAACCTATAGCTTTTCTCAATAATAGGGCTATCTTACACTAAAATAATTTTTCAAATCGGTCCAGTAGTTCCTGAGACTGGCACGTTCAAACAATCAATCAATCAAACAAACAAACTCTTCAACTTTATATTATTAGTATAGATATGATTGACGTCATCTAAATAACTATAATACGCTCCCGGCTGTGAGTGCATCATCCGAGGTCGTCGACCTCCTCATAGTCACAGCTGACGCCACTTAAATAATGAACAACCATTTTTTCTGCAGGCCCATACACCCACAATCCTGGTAAGTATTATCTATTTTTACTACATAGTAAAATATGTTTGTAACGCTCATAACTAATACTATACACATAATAAAAGCATTCTCTCACATTAAAAAAAAATCTTTTTGGAATAATCTACATATCGTGTATAATACATATCAGGATTCATTCCTTGTTTTTGTTGTTGTTAGATACGAATTTTTAATTTCATTAAATACTACTAAATACTAAATAACGATTTATCTTATAGGTCATACTACAAGCAGTCTTGATGTCGACAGTAAGTTTTATCTATTTTTAATCCATTAAGCAGGAAAAAATAGGATGAGTGTTTCCGCCAAGTGTGGTTTTACGAAAGAGTGGATCATTATTTTAGAGCATTTAAAAAAATGTTTTTAAAAAGATTTTTCCGGAGAAAGTCTAACAGTTTAAAGTTAAGCTGGATGGTACAGATCCCGGGAATATCCTAAATAAGTAACTTAAGGTTGCTCTTCAGGGTTCACTAGAGGAATCATTATACAGCAAATATGCTAAAGTATTTTTTATGTTTCAGGCTAGTAAGTCGCAGTCAACGTCAGCGACAATTAATACTTCAGTCGGCGTTCATTCGTCTAGTAAATGTATTAATAAATGATTAAAATATAAACAGATGTTTTATTAGTGCCACGAGCACGTCTTGTGGTGGATCAGCTATATACATTGCAAGTTACATAAAATCGTTTAAATTAGTCGTAATGAACACAAGTATAACTGATCACAAAATGTTTTTTGTAAGTATCGCAAAAATACAAGTTTCTAGCATATGCCACAAAATAAAAACTTACATAAATTTTGCCCAAGATCTTGGTAATTTCAAAAATCCAAACCTATCCTCGCTACATTACATCGACGACCCTAATCTGATAATTGATAATTTGATTAAAAATAATTGTCAGTCTACTTCAAGTAAAGACTCGTTCTATAAACTTCCAAAAGTAAAAAGACATTTAAACCTAGTACTACCTATTCAAAAACAAAGTCCAAAAACAAGTAAAATGCAACTACAATAGGATAAGGTACGGCATATACTGTAACAACTTAAACGTCACTGTGGATTACATTCAAAATATAAATCAGATAAACAAATTAAACAATTAATTGTTAGATATTGAATCAAATTCTATAAAATCAGTATAAAATCAGTTTATAATCAGTAAATACCTATTTTTCAAACATTGGCCGGAATCTTGCTGAAGATATTTCAAATAATGGCTTTAGACATCACTACTAAGTTTCTCAAAATGTCTAAACGTTAATTAGATCCTACGTTAAAGTCCTATGGGAAACCTTTGTTTTGTCTAAACGAATCTTTTCTACTGCACTCAAACGAGCTATTATAACTCCTGTACATAAGACTGATTATCGTACAGAAGTGATCAGATTTTAGATCATTATCGGACTTATCAGGCGTCTCAAAATATTTGAAAAAAAAATATTAAGTACTAAAATATATTAACAAATATAAAATACTGTTCGTTTCTCATTTCCAATTTAGGTAATATAAATGGATAGAGGATGCCATTTCGAACTTAATGGCATAATTATGTATTATTGACCAACTGTACCGTAACAATAAATACCTAGCTGTGTTTTTGGATATTAAGGAAGCGTTTGATATTGTATCAATCCGCTCTCTAAATGAAAGCTAGAAAACATAGATATTATAATATATAGACAGTTAGCTTTAATGAAATTTTACCTCCCTGGCTGCAATCAATGGATCAAAATAGAGGAATACACTAGTAATAACTTACATATAACTTATGGGATACCACAGGGTAGTATCGTTAGACCGTTAGAATAAATTATTTACGTAACATGAACATTAAAATTGAACATGTATACTTCTATGCAGATGATACTGTATGTATGTATGTATATCTTGCAAAGTGGCCAAAATTGCATTACTTTTATTTACTGTTTCATTTCATTTGTTCAGGAGTTCCTGAAACCTAGAGGAACAGTAGTTCCTGAGATTAGCCCGTTCAAACAATCAATCAAATCAATCAAACATACAAACAAACTCTTCAGCTTTATATCATTAGTATAGAAGTATAGATATAGATGTGCTTGTAGTGTGTAGCGTAAATATAATCATATTTCCGAATATCGTACAAAGCCACCTGTAATACCTCAGTGTTGTCGACTGTTAGCCCGTCTCAGTGTCCAGTTGTAAGGTGTCTGGCTGGCACATAATATACATATGTATCCTTTCTTAATATGACGTTTGAAAAATTATGTTAGAGAAATATTTTTTTTTGTAGATGACGCTCGCAGATTTTTACTAAAAAAATCTTAGCAATAGCATCAACTACACTCAGTTCTTAAATATTCGTCTCAAAATTATTGTGTACTATTGTACAGAAGCTGTTTTGTGTTTGTTTAATTCATGATAATATCAATTCAGAATTTGAAGTTTGTTCTGATCTAAATCGCCTGATCTAAAATACAGCGTTAACAAGAGTAAAACACCATTAATGTGTCAAGGCAGCCGTTTCGTCACGTGCCGAATATCTCAATGGCACAGCACAGCCATATTGGGAAGGAACGTTGAGCGTTGGCAGTCAGAGGCAATATGTATCAAGAGCAATATGCATGCGCCGTAGCGCCTCGACAATGTTTGTAGAACGAACTGATAGGTTCCATGTTATCGTGCGTAAAATAACGGCCTAGGAGCAGAAACAGCAGCATCCTAAAGACGTTTGCTTCGATCGACATAATGAAATCAATTTAAAATAAAAAGACTCACCATTAAAACAAAAATTACGCATGAAGTACTTCATGATTGTAGCTAGTGTATTCTCTGTTGAGCTGAAGAAATAGAACAATGATCCAACAATCTTGCCTTGCCCTTATTTATACCAGTCCAAAAGACCTTCATTCTCTCAATGTAAAGAAACCAGCAGTTGTTTTAACAAAACATCATCATGAATATTAAAATATAATAATCATATAAGTAACCTGTTGATTGCTGTGCTGGTTTATATACGAGTATTATATAAATATCAGGAGTATTTTTGTTGGTTTGTTTCTCAGATGTGCACTTCAAGTATCGCACCTGTAAAC
>DWJN01002235.1:0-15722 GCA_018248895.1 Carystus phorcus | reverse complement strand
ATTGACGTTTGACAATAGATTTGACAGTGAATTTCTTAATTTTTTCGTTGATCAGCCTTTCAGAAACCGGCCGTATGAGTAGTAGAACTTTGAACGAGAACACTTTCATTTGTATCATATTGCGGCGAGTCCAGTATTAAAATGATACCGTGATTTAAAAGAAGTTTCGTACATCGTTTGCCGTATAACATTGCTTAACAATCAATAGCTTTAGATAGATGTGCCGCAGGGCTATTAGATATTAGCCGGATTACTGGCGCAAGAAACATCAGTTTATTCAACAATTTATCCACGTACCCAAAAAACTTGAAACACTTGATAGATTATCGACTACAGAATTAAATTGAGATGAATCATTATTAAAGTACGGCTATGGCCTGCAGCTCCGCGGCTAGATGTGAGGAAACATGCTGAGGTAACGTGATTAAACATATAGCTTTATATTTGATCTACATTCAGCCACGAATTTTCCCGTTAAGTTAACATTATATATATAATTTGTCTGTCGGTATGTATCGAACTCCTAAACGGTTGGACTGGTTATGCGGAATGTTGTGTTTAAGTGAATTCCAAAATAGTTTATATTTCGAATTTGATCCGATAGATTATAGATATTTTGTGCAAAGTGAAATCTCCGTAGACTATTGATTTTGGGAGCTTGTATATTCAAGCGTTGTAGAAAACTTCGATAGCGTGTTTCAGTTCTGGCGTGACGTCATAGTGAGACGGTATCGATATGCTTGTAGTGCGGTCGGCAGAATATATTTTATTCTAACTAAATTATTTATCTTTGTTGTGAGAATCTTACTAAGTTGATGATTAGACTAAATTATATGTAGCAGGATAATATTAACTGGATTTGTTAGTATTTAGAAATGTATTAAATAAAAGCATACAAAGACCAAATTATTTAATACACGCTTCGAATTCTTATATCTGACACCCATATCATGGAAATGCATAAAAAATAAGTGATATGTCATCTTGGACTGTACGCCATGATGGATATATAGTGACGTTACATAGATAGCCTATTTGTTACCCGTATTAAGTGTGTATCCAGCGGCAGCGTGTCAAGCCAAGTTCATAAAATTTAACACAATAAATTATTCTACTTCAAAATTCAGTTACAATATTCTACTCAAATATACATAGGAAGTTCGACAAAACCAAAATACATTCGAGTTCCTGCTTCCCACTCTAAAACATTGTTTACCACTACCTATATATTAGTCGTATTACAATGTTGCAACTTACGCCTCGTCTATACATATATTCGAGACAGACGAAAACGCACAAATACAAGTATGTAAACTACGTATTCATATATATCTGGCATCCATTACGAATATATAACCGCTTTATGTTAAATTCAGCGAGTTAATCTACGATTTCGCTTTGTATCTAAATGAGGCGTAGAATTGAGATGTAAGCTATTTGTTTTACGAGTGTTATTTAAATAAATAATCAACACAACGGATCTTTAATATTAAAATGATCAAATTGATCAAAATAAAATATGCAAACATTCTGTCATAATGTACATAATGTTGTCTACTATATTTACATTAAATAAATTATGATCCATTTGGATTTTTAAATAGCGTCCATTTTGTTGATGAGCTGTGTAAAGGATGATATCTTCCACGCCTATCAGATGTTTAAAAATTGTACGTCGTTTGCGGGTTTGTAATTGCAGTTGTAATCGGGATTTTTAAACGGGTTTCGTCGTTTAACTATTTGCTGTCATAAATACACGATACATGTTATCTATTGTGTCACAAACTGATCATTCACAAAGCTGAAGTAACATAGTAGGGTGCGATGCTGCCTAAATCTTTGTAAATTGATGCTGCTGATTTAATTTATATAGATATAGGAATAAGAGTGAGACCTTTTAGGCTTTATACATAAAAGAAGGAAGTATACCCTGTTGGAACAATCCTTCCAGTATGTGTATTCGTTTTTTTAGTAGCCTTCATATGATGATTTTATTTAAGGAGTATGTTGTATATCACTCATACTCGTACGTATCACATTAATTACGTCGAAATCTTTCTCACTGGTCGTAATCCCTGTCACTGGCTCAAACACTTACCGAGCTATTGTTTTTGTATGTTTATTCTTGCTATTTATATTGTAAAATACTTTATGAACCCGACATTACCTTTATAACACCTTTGTTTTATGAACGTTTAAAGTTTTTATGTGTACTTGCAAGGCGCACGGACAGACTGGTGGTTGTAAACTAGCAAATAAATAACAAAAACTTTATTTAAACGTTATACAAAAGGTTAACGCAAAAGTTAACTGGCTCGTTGATCATTAGGGTAACTATAGTTTGCGAACTATGTAAGTAAATATGTATATTCTTTATTATATAGGTTTCAAGCTAATCGTTAGCTCTTATGATTCTTTCGTATTGAATAAGTGTAACAGGTTTATTATTTATTTATTACTAGCCTTTCATTGCTTTAGGTGAGTCGTCTCGCTAATACACAAAAAGACTTAACTTGCCCTTCGAAGCAGTAGATAAAGGCTTTTAAGTAAGTACTATATACCACAAAGATCGTGAACCCGTTCTAGTTAAAATGTACAAAGTACGTTTATTAGACTAAAACCTTACATAAAGTTGTTAAAATTAAAGTTGCTGAACAACAGCGAGGTCAGTTGGTTCCCAATAAATCCAAGTAGCGACGCGATAATTCAGTATCAACATAGCTTTATTGCTATGCTATGAGACATTGAGTCATGTTCATTAATATTCAATATTCTCGTAACGAGTTCTTCTGGCGTCCCGTGACCCGCAACTGGTCTTGACCCCTGCCGCCCTGGTACCCGTTTATTCACTTTATATAATTAGCCCGCCTGCTGCGCAGTCTCGAGTTCGATTCTCGCCGCTAATAAAGTTTGTTCGCGGTATGTGTGTGTCGATAGAAAATTCTAATGTGATGGTTTGAGTGTAAATTAATTTGAATTATTTTTTGTACAACAATATAAATAATCAACGAAACAGTTCTTTCGCGTCGAAAAAATATTTATATCGAGTCGAACTTTGAATCTAAACCATTGTTGAATCCGCTTAAACACATTTTATCAAAATCGGTCCGTTTGTTTAAGTATTCTGTTCGCACACGGACAGAAGAATTATTTATATAAAGAAATTGAAATTGAATTGCTCTTTGAAATTGAATTGAATCGAAGGTGTGGTTTTACATTGCGTTAATACGGCTTGACCAACATTTTGCATTTTCCGTTCAATTTTAGTGAAACCACTAAATGCGACAGGAAGGATGTGGTGAAGCTTTATAATTGTGCAGGAGATAGTCGTGCCACCAGTATGATAAATTTAGTAGCGGAGACAGAGAGAGAAGGAAAACTCTTACCTATTATCCTGTAGACTATATTTGAGTAAGCGGGTTCCAGGAATTGATTCCCGGCCGGGGCAAATATTTAATTTATATATTCGTACACAGGTCATTTGCGTGAGTCATCATTCATACATATATACACACACAAACATACACACACATAAACAGATTCCCAGGGCTCCCTGCATTATAAGTGTATAGAGCTTATTCATTGTTAGTAATAGAGTTTGTACTCGTTTTCAGACTGAAGTAATCGAGTTGATTACTGGTAACTGGTGCAACTATTTATAATTATCTGTTGCTGTTGTTCTCATTTATTAGTTAAAATTCTAATTATAATTAATAGATTTATAACAATATCATTGATAAAAAACTACGAAAGTAAAAAACACATAATAACAACTTTAAAGAATAACCTGACTACAGTAACCAATCGTAACGTAAAAGTCTACCGACATCGATAGCAAATTTCATAACATTATCGAGAACTATATTAATCCAGCTTTGTTCGAACCAAATACAATTTTCCCCATATTGATGCGAAACCTTACTAACTGCATACTCCATAACATAAACATCATCATAATATTTATGTCATTTACATAACACAATTAATGCTACAGCCTTGTTGATTTATAAAATACTCTGTGTAATACATTCTAATTATTATCTGTATAAAGCTGCGTACACACGTGGCCATTTGCCGTTTATTATATTCCATGACGCACAAGATTGCTGTCCAGTTGCTGACAATAACACGATAAATAAATGAGCTTATTCAACGTTTATCATCCCCTTATCCAAATATCTAGTAATATAACCTTTAAGTAGGAATTATTCCATCATATTTCCCACACAGTTTATGCAATAAATTGATGTGTCTACAGTTAAATTATCATGTTTGAATTGCTGTTGAGTAATCTTACTTTAATTTAATTTGTTAACAAGTATCGGTTGCCAGATAGTTGTGTGACATAAGACACAAGTTGTGTCGGCTTGCCGACAGTTGTCTAACATTATGTAGTGTCCGTTGACGGACATTCTCCGACACTGGACACTATGTCCCGCGCCTATATAGCGCCGTTAATGTTTGACAAGCAACATAAAACAGAGGTCTAATCTGAAACGGCTAGAATATTTTGTAGTGGAAACGACATTCAATTAATATTGCAAGTTTAAGTACCGTTGAGATATTATACGAAATTTCTTAGGGCTATAGTAACTTATTGTGTTTTAGACTACGCGACCTAAGAAAATTATTTTTGGCTGACACGTACCAGATAAAATGATTTGGAGATTTCTCTAGTGTAAATATGTCAGATTTCTATTTTAATAATAATCATCAAGATAAAATTATATCGTTATAAGTAACTGAGATGTTGTTACACTATGCTCCATTTTTATTTCATTTATATCGCTGTTTATACAAAACAAACAGTATTGTAAGTAATTTTGCATACAGGGTACCTACTATTCATTTCCAAAACAATTCTCTTCCAACAGATTCAAAAATGGAAAAGAAGAATACAAGTGACCTAGCGTGCACTTATTTATGATTATAATTCACCTATCCATAGAAATAATGGTAATAGGTCAACATCGCTTATGGACATCAAAAACAGCGAAGTTATTGTCGGCCAAGAAAGAAGAAAAAACTCAAGTACCAGTCCTTAAGTTATTTAACAGCAGATTCGAACAAAAAATACAATAATCTTTACAATTGTTTTTTATTTTTTTAAAACAATTTTTCATAATTTACTTACCGACTGATAGCGAATAAAAGACAAATCGTGAGGTCGCATCCCTCTGTATAAAGGTCCTCGCAGTATACTACAAACCGGTCGCCGAAGCAGTAACGATTAGCGCCTATTTTCATAATCTTGCAATTAAAAATATGAAAACGGCGGCCGCCGCCAACGGACCTCGTTGCTATCTGCAGGCACCTCATAAACTACTAAGCTCATTTACTTTTACAACTTGCAATAAGCTTTTAAATATTTTAAGATCCTTAGTTGAAATTACAGACGTAAATTAATATTTTAATTACATTTGTAAAAGCTACGTACAAAACGAACGGGCTTGGTAGTGTCATTAAAAATATAATAATGATAAATATGGTCCTAAGTGCTACGGGTAGTTTAGAATAAAATATGTATTACTTATTATCCGAAGACAAGGTAATGTCTTGCGCCATTATTATTATCAATATATTCCTTTGAGAATAACGTGTTGTAGAATTTCAATAAGCCGTTTCTTTTACATACTTTATATTAATTCACAATGTAATTAACGTAGTAGAAACAAAATTTAATAGGTTCATCATTTTGAATTTCAACTAACCTATCAGATACATTTTATGTTTATCTAATTAATATATAGTCATTATCTCTTTAATATACTAAATTGTAAGACGCTGATTCAATTATGTGAGTGTACAAAAAATATTGCTTCCTGATTCATGTCAAATTGTTAATCCAAGCAAAAGGCTTTATCAATAAGACACGTCAAATAGAACATTATTTATCGAGTAACAAAAACAATAATGACACAAAAGGCACGTGGGTGTAAAAACGTTTCAATAGCAACGTGATCGATGGCCGTTGTGCGAAGGAAACAGTAAAACTCAATTATATCTCGATTGTATCTCAACAACGCGAATGTTCAGTTTAATCCGCGCGATTTAACAACACCGGCCGCGTGTCCGAGTTTGTGGCGAAAACGAAATAAAAGTTGGAACAAGATGGCCGCGAGCGAGACGTCACGATGCTATCTCGCCCGCTACCGTTTACAGGCGTTCCTGTAGGGCGGTTACACACGTTGCATATTGTTTTGTAATTCATTTACATGCTAAATATATTTGTTATCTGGTACACACTAGACGTAGACAAAAAAAACCAGGATCATTAGTTACCTGTTGGTTCTTGTAGTTGCAGTTGGTTTAGTATGCTCTAGACCTCCTCAGTAATGAGACCCGTGCCGAGCTCTGTGCCATTAATGGGTTGAAGGCATTAGTTACCTAAAGATTATGGATCAATTTGGAAAAGAAAGAAATATATTTTTCCCACACTTTTTTATTATCTTATTTTCTCCTAATTAAACTTAAATTTCCATGTTTAGAAAAGCTTCGTATTTAAAAAAATATTTCGCTATCCACCATCTCTGAGTGACAATTAAATAGGTTTTAACCGGAAACTTATATTCAGTATATCAGATGCCTTAAAGAACTTCACACTAAGGCACGATTAATTCCGCCCAACCTCTTCGTACTAAGGGATCCCACCGGACCGGCACACGGCACTGACTCTTTGACGATATAAAACCGGATAACGTACCGGCGCCCTTACAAGTTTTGTTGTTCGCTTGATGGATGAACGCGTTCGCCGATTCCTTCCTTATTGTTCAGAGATTATGTTCGGTGTACGCATGTTTCTATTTTTTATTATGTCGACGTTCTTACAATATTTGCGTACGGCTTTGTTCCGTCCACCTCTTAATATTGATGTCAAACGTCTGAATGAAGACGGTGAATTGCTGTCAGTCTCTCAGTTTCTTTTTATGAAGCCTTTAGTTAAATCATAACTTGACAATTGAATGGTTTATTGCTTTATCGTGTGTTTATTTTAGGTTATGTAGTTTAAAGGAAAGTTTTTTTTGTAACTAGTCAAGAAACAGACGGACCCCCTGATGGTAAGGGGTCATCATAGTCCATTAGAATTTACCAACAGTTTTGAAAATCGGTAGGAAAGATGTGGAACGTGTAAAAGATTATTAAGTTTGGGATAAATTTATGTATTTGCCATATTTATAAAAAAGCTTTTTGTATTCCTACAAATTTTCTGCGTTTTCCGTGAAGTAAATTGAAGTTCAAGTTCGATCATATGTCGTCATAAGTTTGGTAGAGAAAAAAGCTGAAATCGCCTTCCCTCGTGGGGTGTCTTCTAAAACGGTGGCTATTATTCATTTAGTATACTTACCATTCTAAACCACATCATCACTTACCATCAGGTGGGTTCATAGTCAAGTGTTAAATTGTAATAATTAACAAAACCCGTCTTCTTGTAGGAACACTTATTAAGCAATTTAATACAGCATTCGTAACATCGAAAGCTAGACGAGCAGGGTTATAAGATAACTCCAGCTGGTAATGACGGTAACTGCGTCTATTACTGTAAATGTTAAGTAACCTGGAGCTGGCGAGCGCCCGACGAGGAGAAAGCGAAAGCCTCATCAGTGGTAGTTCCCACACTTTTTCTATAAACCGTTCTATGCATTCACATACTCTATCTATACACACACCATCAGGTGTTTAATGACAATGACATCGACAGGTCGATACAACAATATACAGCCCAACAACTTAGAAATCAATTATTGGATACAATAGCTTCCAGCTTTTTGCAACGAGTCTTTATAAAACACTTTTTCTTGCAAAGTGTTGGTTTTGCGTTGAAGTCTTTTCTATGATGAAATAGAAGATTCGATTATTTGTAAGGAAAAAGTAAAAAATTGGGAAGTAAAATCTAGTGAAATCTATTGTAGCTATTATTGCAAATATTTTTCTTTTGAAATTGTATTTTACATTTGAATTAATTTTATTATTGGCTGTTTTTCGAATTTATGACAATTTTACACAGCCAAGGAATGCCGTGATTGTAATAATAATAGAACTAGGTTCCTGCGGTACTATTAGGGAATTTAAAAAACTTTAACACAGATGTAAGTATTTGAACTCTATCAATCCTCTCGTCTAAATAAGTAATTATTTAGAAGAATGTCACTGTACAGCTGAATTCAAACTATCCAGAGACAATCTACGTAATTTGATTTGTGGTTAAATGTATTTAAAAAAATTATAATGACTTAAGAACTTCAACCATATTCCTATGTTTAGTATCTTTCCCAAAAGTAGAGAATTATATTAATTATAAGCTTTAAGATCCTTTGCGGTCAGGTAGAAAATAAATTTATAATAATATTGCGGATTCCATGCTCTACACAGAACCGTCGACATCTGTTGAAACAGCAATACTTCCACGTATCTCTACCGACCACATCGATGTTATCGATCAGAGTGAACTGCAGCTAATGACGACCACATATAAACGTTCCGTCGACTTCTCTTACACGTAGAGCTTGGTGTAAGTTCTAGCGGGGAACGGGATAATACGATTTCTTAACTCTCACACGCATTTCCGTTCTAAGAGAATGAATATACAACATTCTTTAAAGGTTTCAAATTTATCCCAGTCACAGCTACTATTTTGAATTTATTAAATATAATTTCATAGGGAATACACGAGTTGTTTTTAGTACATACATATGTATACTAGTTTTTGCTTTGGAATTAATAAGTTTCCCAAATGATCTTATTAGTATGTTAAAAAATGCTTATAAATGATTTTCGACTTCAGGTCAGTTGGTTTCAAATTCTCTACCCGCTGTAATGTATTTTAAATAAAAGTCAATGGTGCCTTTTATTGCTCACACGCATTGACGTTGAAACCGCAAGCGCATTGTGAAATTCCTCGTAACGTTATTATTGGGAATAGCGGGTTGGAAGCCGTTGGAACCACTCTGCGACTTGAATGCTAGCTCTACAATCTCTACATGTACATGAGGAAATTCCTATATTATATGTAGCCGTCTTTTAACATATTCCAAAATTATTTTATTATGTTATTTCAAACAATTAAGTAAGATTAACTGTAAATGACGTTTAGTATTTATTTGTGTCTCTTCTCCTATTTTACTATCATTTCTTTATAATAATTATGAATTTAAAGTTTGATCAAAAAAAGTTTCATCAAAAACTATTACGTATTTACCAGCTAGTTTAAGATTGATAGTTTTTGCTATGATTGATCTATTGTGTAGGTTATTACTATGCACAGTATACTCACTCGTTACAGCAGGTCACCATCGTCTGCGATACAGTCACTAGCGTCGTGGTCGTCGTAGTCAGCGTGTCTCCAATGCACTTCTTCCTCGAATACTCATCCAATATTTTATCTTCCTTCAACGGCTGCAGCACTTCCTTCACTCTATTCGGACCGGTTTTCACTGTTGATCTTTGGAACTTTAATTTAGCAGAACTTTTCCCATCCGTTGAGATCTCACTTTCTTCTGTCACTAGTGCCCCTTTCCTAGTTTTGCTAACCGTTTTAGACGTTTTACCATACACGTTACCGTTTTTATGGATCTGTTCATTGGAATCTATCAATTGACTGTTAGCTTCTAGAGGTAGACCGTTACTGAGCATGCTTTTAATATTATCACTACTTAGATTTGTACCAAACAGTTGGTTCAAATCGTCGTAACTCTGAATTGGTTGTCTTCTTTGGTCTTTCTGCCACGTTGAGTCGAAACCATAAATGGGTTCCGCTTCGACACCGAACCATTCCTTTCCATTATTTATTGTCTCGTCTGGAGCTGGTTCTATTTGGTTGAAATTACTGGTGTCTTCGAAGAAGTCATCTGTTAGTTCGGTTATTTGAGCGCCAGGTCGTTTAGTATCATTATCAAAGTTTAGGAAGCTGGTATTGATGTTATTTGGTTTCTTTTTCCCGTATAACTGTCTGTAGTACTTCTCCTGGTCTCCGTACATCCAACACACTTTCCACCATTGCTTGCACATCAGTATGTTTGCTGAGTTCGACGACTTCACGTGTCTCGTAGCTGTCGTCGACATTTTGTATTCTGTCTTTGCACTTAAATTTCAACTTAACCGAGTTGTACTACTGCCACCTAGCGTTTCAAGCTTGCGTTAAAACTAATTATTGAATGAGCCTGTAAGGTATGTTTATAGTGTTTATTAATTAGCTTCATTAGTCTTACAAATCATCGTTTATCGCAAGTGGCTCAGTCGGAGGTAGTACAAATCAGCAAGAAAGTGGTGATATATGGCGCGGTGTAATTGTAGCGACAAATTGGCTTGACTTTAATTATTTTTTTCTCCTACCGGTCTGCGTTCATATATTGAGCGTGTCGACTACATACTATTGTATGTTAATCATTGTAATTATTAAGGCAACAAGGTAAGAATGAGAGGGGCACTACAAAAACATTATGGTAATGTGGGAATTTCGAGTCTTAACTGCGTAGTTTATTTTATTAGTAGATTTGATAAGCTGGCAATGAAAAATTTACGCACGATGTATGTGTATATAAACAGATGATTCTGTTTCATGTTATTTCCATAAAGTAGGAATATATATTTTTACTGTGACTTCATGTTTTAAATATATTCGTTGATCTTTAGTATTACATTATATCAATTATTGTCTTTTTTATTGCTACTATATACACAGATGATAAGAATGAGGTCTAAATATGAAAAACATTGTAACAAATTTATATATCTTTTTATCGTTCTGGATGAAACAAGGTATTTAATTTTTTGTATTGAATGATTTACTATTGCCGTTGAAACACTCATTCGAAACTCAATAACAGCAAGTTTACAAAGACTTGATCGGCTTTGAGGCATCCTCACAAAGACTTCAACAGAAAGAACTAAGCAAATTTTTGAGGTAATCCTGTCAATAGTCCTTGTACACATCTTCAGAATGTTTCTCATCTAGTTTAACTGTATTCGATATTATACCCATCGTAATAAAGATTATGATCGCGTGGGTGTTTCTTGTTGTGGTATCAAGCTCTGTTGTCAATTACACTGTTATTACCGTAATGCCTCACTCGCGCTTCACCGTGCTCGTTAGGCTTCTTTATTTTCCGGCCGCTACGTGACGTACCGGTTAATTGTGTTCTAGAAAACTTAGATCCTAAGGAACGATATCGTTGGCCAACCTTGCAATTTAGGCGTAAAGTACTTCCGCAGTAATAACTCAGCGAGCGTGCGCCTTGTAACTTAGACTCGAAGTAATAAGCCAATGTTTTCAAACTAGTATTACACATGATCAGATTTTAGTTCAAAGCGTGTTCTTTTAATTGTAAAATTTATGTTCTTTATTAACATTTTATCAAGATCCATTAGTAGTTTGTGATAAGATCTATAGGGAACAGAAGAATCAACTGCCAGAGGAACAGAGGAAACCGTACTAAGAGTAATAGTGACCCAAGAATGTCATTAGGCTGTTAATTTCAAAATGTGCTATTACGAGCAAATCATGAACTTACAAGGAAGCTGAAGTTTTCATTTAGGAATTCTTAGATGTTTCCCATTTACGCTGATTTACTAATTGTGTATTCGTTAGTAAATATAGATGTTCAAAACAACGCAACAAATCTGTTAAACATTTCCCACTTATAACGAAAAAGGAGTATGTGAAAATTGGATATACAGAGCTATCGCTACATCACTGTTAAAGATATTCTCTTTAACCAACAAGAGATTGATAAAGCGACAACATTAAGGCAATCAGAAGTAAATAAATCGAATATCTTCAACATAAATGTATTTAAAAGGCACCGTTCAGCCGCGTTTCTTCCCACTTACATATTTATCTATTCCTTTGTCTTAAAAGCGGACAAAAGACAAATAATGCTTTGCTATGCGCAGCAGTAAATTTTATCGATATTGAATCGCGGCCCTGCCTACAATTATCGATGTTATCGCGGTCACAGCACTAGAAGCTGATGATTTATTGCCAGTATTACGAACGCTAGGCTACCTAGGTAATCTAGAGCCCGCAGGCTTTCTAATAATAGCCCGAAACAAAGCCATAGTGGTGCTACACCGCTCAGGAGATTGAACAATTTGTCAAAGTCAGTAAACGGTGCAGATTGTCTTCTCGTTTTGAGGAGAAATTGTTACTTTCTTGATTATGGTAAAGATGACGTCGTGTACTGTGTTGTGAGATGGCATGCGAAGTGGAACCATGTTCACGTTATTTTGTATCAATGTAACCTAATATATAGCATGTATAGCGTCCAGGTCTTGTTTAGAAAGTAGCGCTGTTAATTTATTAAAGTGTGTTTGTCTGTCTAATTGACCAATTTCCAGTCAAACCATTAAAGCTAGAAACTGAATTTTACTTATACACTTTGCCGTTATAATATCAATTTCCACGGAATAGGCAATTGGGAGAATATTTAATTTTAATTGTCCTTATTTACTTTATGAAATTGGTCAAATTTACGGGAATGTAGCTATGACCTATCACAATTACTTAATATTTGAAGTGAGTATGTAATATACATATAAGGCCCGAGAGAGTCAGTCAGCCAGTAGTTTATTATAGCTGTGGTACTACTTATAAAATAACGTTATCCCTACAATGTTAAATTGAATTTATGGTTTTATGAATCTTGTACAACTTAACATACCGTTAAAATATAAATCGCTTTATTGCCTCACTGCTCTTACGCATACATAATTATACAAGCCATCTTTGAAGTTCGGGCTCACGTAATACGGCTGATATTTGCATGTCAATTTTATAATTAAATATGACATTGTATCAGTTTGTGTATCTGAGATCCTTGGAAATTTTTAAGTAATAGCTCCGTCTCCCTCGCACTTTGCTCCTACAGTACGAATAAAAGAGATCGCGATATTGAAAATAACTTTAATATAACTTTGATTATGCCCCGCGACTCCTTTCGAATATTTTGGTTTCCAAGAATTCGCTAATTACTTCAACTCCGTTGTGTTCGACGCATGTCGAATCAAAATTGCTGTCAATTTTCTTGTGTGATTGTAGGCTGCGGTGTATAAATGTTTTGATTATAGACACTGATATCAGAAAATGTGACAATAATTGACACTAATATGACAATTTTAACTTTATAACATCGCTTTCTGTATAACTTTTTATACGGCAAACCGACTAGAAATATATATTTCTTTTACAGTATGTATTGGGACAACCTGTTGAATAAGTATAGTTTTACTTATAGGGTTACAACCAATTAAAAGACCTATTCTATTTAAATACACTTAAATTATCCACGAGGACGTGGACTGGACTCCCACATTGCAATCCAAGAAGCGATGTTCACTGGAAATTACTCAGAGACATCTGTGGTTTTCTGCCCTGTGTTCAAGTTGTCCCATGTTAATATTTAGTAAATTTATCAAAAATAACTAATTAAAGTTAGCTATAACATTCTCCTCGTCACTTTGAAATCCGTCGCTGGACTATTCGATGCCATGTCCTATCCGTGCGCCTCCAACGGGTGTGAGTTCAATTGAATAGGCGCTACAATTATTGGGTACATTTCGAGCAAAGGCCACAGATTGACAGACAATAGGCAACGGAATAATGAGATAAAGGTTAGGCAATGTACCTTCGCATCGAACGTATAATGCGATCGAAATTTCAAATGAGAGCACGATTCCAATCCTTATAGATTCAATAGGATTTTTTCTAGAAAATAATTTTACTTATACTTAACTATAACTTATAGGCAAGTTTCGGTTTGAATTAGGATTCTATGTCTCAGAGGACAGCAGACAATACTTGGTTAAGTTTCAGACTTTTAGGCAACGAAATATCAAATCAAATCAAATCAAATCAAATCAAATCAAATCAAATCAAATCAAATCAAATCAAAATATTTATTTGCAGGATAAGGTACACATAAGATTACAGTTATAGATCTCTTATCCTAGCCTATCAGGCGTGCAAAGATTTTATATATGCATGCGTTAAAATGTCAGATAAGAATTTGACAAGATTTTAACAATAACCTGCGTAACCTAAATAAGTAACCTTAATAAGGATACTTGAGATACTTAAATGTATTTATTTAATAGATACCATGAAATTAATGTTTTGACTTGATTCGGAATGGTTTTAGACACAATTATACGCATCGTAAGTGAAGGGCTGCTATAAGTAGTATCGTATGCTTCCTTTAACTAATCAAACATAGGTTCTTCTTAAAGTTTACCTATCCATCTGCGGTAATATATTGAGAGGTGGTTCGGTTTGGCTTACTTTGATATTCATTGATTTTAAGCACTACACATTTAAAATACAAAAATACGACGTTATTATGCTGAAAATAGAATCCGTGCCAATGGATTTTCATAAAAAATAACCGTGTTCTATACAATCGATATTATCGAAACTTGTATATGGTATTTCAGGCGTAAGTTGGTCACTAACCGTTTTACTATTATATAAGTACGCGTCTTACAACTTTTTATGATAAATAACAGGAAAATATTTTGAAATGGCGACTGTTAGTTTGCGGCGTTATAATTTCAAACGGCCACGAGCAAAAAGATATTACCTTTTCAGCCGCAATAGACAAGCGCTAACAAAATTAGCCGCATTTACCGACAATTCCTGGCATCTAATTTTTATCCCGCGCCAACAGATGCATTATTCAACAATTTCTCGTCGCGAATAAATACCCACGTCGACTTGCGTACTCTCGCTGCATACTAAACAGCGTGTCGACTGGCGCGAGTCGCTAGATGCGTGTAAAGTCACTACTAAGGCTAATAAAGGTTTCTTAGAATTTATATGGATTTTTAACAAACTCGTCGACTGCAGAATTATTCATGCTTTCGGTTAAATATACTGCGTGTTTAATGCAACTTGACACTGCTAACAGTTGAAACAAATAAAGAATTAAACATGAGTGATAATACTTCTATATTCGTACATGTCTGAGATAAAAACAACATGAATATGAGGATTTTGACTAAGGTGATTCCGACTATTTTTCAGTTCCTAAGTGTTTATAAGTACGAAAAAATAGAACACTTATCACATATGGTTGCCAACCGTACCTACTATATTATATCGTATTTAGTGACTCCGTACTGTATACTGTTAAAGACACATATATATACAATACGCGAAAATACTATATTTCAGTACAATAGAGCAATGTTTATATTATTCAACACTAAAACTAATAAAATAAAAAATATAGTCATGATAAAAAATAAATGAGTAAAAAATATCTTACTACTACCCTACTAAGATGATTACTAAAATGTTTTATGAGGCGTACCATATTTTTTAAAATATTATAATCAAACAAAAATATGTTAGCAACTCTACAATCACAGCACGCGTAAACCTTACATGAAGATCTTTTTAGCTAGCTAATAAGTTGAAAAGGCATACATCTATTTATAATACGCTATTATTATAGTAATACTATCGACAGTTACTTAATATATTACGGTAGAATGTTATAGAAGCCAATTTGCAAAACTTATGCACATGAATGAGGATTTAAACGAGCTTGTGAATAGGCTATAATATTCACACGTTACAGAAGATTGTCAGTCATCGTATGTGCAAGATAGTACTAATATAATAACCGAGTCTATTATACAACCATACGTCATTTTACAATTTGTTTGTTTCTCACAATAATTTCCTTAATACATATTAATATGTGTTTTTCATGACTTACAAAGTACTG
>DWJN01002234.1:0-15729 GCA_018248895.1 Carystus phorcus | reverse complement strand
CCGCCCGGGATCGAACCGGGGGCCTTCTGCGTGTTAGGCAGATGTGATAACCGCTACACCACGGAAACTATACGTTTCAGTGTGAAATTTGTATACTGTTACCGAAATAATCTTAGCAACAAAATTGGAATTCAATATAAAAAATTCTTGTCGAAATTGTGTTACTATAACTTATCAAATTAGAATGGCGGGTGTAGAATACATTTTTGTTTTGTTTTTGTAACATCTCTCATCAATGTTCAGCTCCTATTGGTCGTAGTGTTATGTTATATAGCTTTATAGCCTTTCTCGGTAAATGAACTATCCAACACGAAAATTATTTTTCAATTCGAACCAGTAGTTTCGGAAATTAGTGCGTTCAACCAAGCAACTGTTTAGCTTGATAATATTAGTATAGATTCCCTTGGTCTGAAAAAGGTGCTGCAATAGTATACAACCTTGATATATGTTGCAGCGTAGTCCATTATATAATGCAATTGCTGTTAATGTGCTTTACCACAGACGAACGTCAATGTCGCCACTTACCATCAGGGACTGTAGTCAAACATTGACTTAAAATTAATAAATAAAAATGTTTATAATCCAATCAAATCCAGTCCCAAGATCGGCAAAGTTGCGCCTTACTTGCTTCGTTGCGTAGAACTTCTACCGTACTCCGCTAAAATAGCGGCTAAAAAAACTGGCACATAAATAACAATATTCCCAAGTTATATAGGTCATAACATTTTTATATATCCAGTTAAAATAAAACTCAATAAATTAAATCGAAACAATAATTTATTGTATTCTTAAAATTAATAATTATGCATTAAAACTATACTGTATACACAAGGTCCTTAATAAGTTATTTACATCGATTCATAAATTATTCTCGGTGCCCCCCCCTCGCCGCGGCGCCCACAGATCGACTCGTTCCAAATATCAACGGACACCGAGTTTCAGATAAGATTCAATAATCATCTTAAAGATCATACGTTGTTCTGTTGCTTTGTGCTAAAGAGACTAAATAGTCGATTAACAATTAATTCGGCACGATCGGAGTAAAATTGTCTATCGAAAGGTTTTTCATATTTATATTAAAAAATTACATTTATTACGATCAATTTCAATGAACAACGATCAACAAATCCAAACAAATTTTTCACATTTTTACAACTCGAAAAAAAATTCAATAACTATTCAAATATCTCCTATTCATTTTATAACATCAACTGGACCAATTTAGCACAAAGCTCCAGCGATTAATGTAATGTACAAACACGAAACGACTGCGAGACGCAGCACCCGTTCAAAACTATTTACACAAATAATACTTAGTACGTACACATTTATCGGTTATACAAAAATAGTTCCAGCAAAAAATATCTTCGATAACAGTAACTGCGATGACCTTATGGTGGTGGAAGGTGCGGGAAATGGTTTAGGCGGTACGGTGCGTATGCCTACGTGAAATCATAATATAATACACCCTTAACTTTATACAAGGTCACTAAGAATACCAAAAAATCAGCCTACTTATGAATCGCAGACAATTTAGAAAAAGCTAACCGGTCTGGATTCTAGAAAAGTCCTTAGAATAATAGAATGATATTATTAATTCGTTTAGAATACGATGTTACTCCATCGGAAAGGTTTCCGATATTCTAAACTTATTTAAGAATCAAAGCCGTTGGGAGAAAATGTGTTAAATAGGTGGGCCGCGAGTATTGCCGCAGATACTGAGGCCGTTTACAGACTACCTCCAGTTTGGGTTCAGATTAGAGGAGGAAGAGGTAATTGCGGCGCCATGGCAGACTTCTTACTAGCTTATACATATACACAATGTCAGATCGTTCGCACAGACGACTCACACATTCACAAGCAACTCAAGTTTATTGCATGTATCCTATTCGTCGCTCGTGACTCGCCACCATATATTTTTTGTATTTGACGCATTTTGACGTCTGTATACGCAATACGAAAAAAAAGCAAAAACGAATAATTTTTCTGGGAATTTTTGTAAAAGACGCCTGTGAAAAAGATTATTTGTATATTTTGTAAGTAACAAAAAGAGTTTTGGGAATACAAGCGACTAATATATATAAAAAAGAGTGAAGTAGAATGGTCCGATTTATTGTTGGAATTTTTTTTATTGCTAATTCTATGTTTAATTTGTAAAATAATAATAATAGTTTAAATATTAATAATATAAACACAATAATTAATACTTTGTTTTACTAAAGGATTCTCGTAAGCGTCCGCATTTTCCTACTGTTCCCTAATTTTCTGTCTGTCTGTTTGTATCAGCCGTGCAGACCTCTACAGTGAACGTAACGATGTTCCAACGATCTCCTTGACGCGAACTTACAGACAGTATGCATACTTCGAGTTACATTGAACGCCACCGTCCCCACTGACCGGTAAGCGACGGTTTGTACGGCGCGATCTCCCAAAGACTGAGATGAACAATATAATAATGACTAGCACTCAGTATTACATCGGAGCCGAGCGAGGCATATTAAAACACATCGGAACAGAGCGAGACACACTATCTACCTTCAAGTCAAGGAAAAAATCCTTGCTATTAGCTTTAAACCATTTTATTCTCTCATATATCGAGGATCTGAGACTTAATACAATGTTATGATGTTACAATTAATCAATTTGGTTGCAATAGCCTTTGAGAGCTTAAAAGCCACTCAAATAAAAACAACGAGTGTTCTCCCAGTTAATAATAACAGTTCTGAACCATTTATTTTATTGCTTGTCACTATATTAATACTTCATTTTTAGGGATTGTGAGTACATAAAAACGTGTGCAGTCTCCGATATATAATTTACTAACGTATTAAGTAGAAAAAAGTAAACAGCTGGTACAGAATGCACTAGCATTAAGCTCGCTATTTGTACCGTAATGTATTATTGCGGTCAATAAAGATTAAATAAATAAATTAATTAATTAATATTTCCTCAAATTTTCATTCCTATATTATGATCGAATTACGGTAATAACAAATTCGTGATATATTTTGTCATCGTATGTGGATTTTATCATTATAATTTTATCAATATAAGCAATAGTGTGCCTCGCGGTAGCGAATATCCTTCATCGAGAATCCGCTACTTTGAAAACAATAAAAACACTATAGTCCAAGATGCTCCATCGAACTCCTCACAAATGTTACCTTCAATAATTCGATCCAAACATACTCTAGTAGTATAGAAGCGACCTGCCCACATAAGGATGTCCAAGGGTCCCTCGCGTTTATTCGTATTGGGAAATATCGTTCATGGTAAGGGGCGCGTCCGAACCACTCCTTCACACTCAGCACTTCAAAGAAATATCTCCAACGACCGTTCCATAAAGTTCTCCACTATATATAACAACGTGATGGAGTGTCCTATTCTCCAACAATATACACTGGGGCAGCGTGGTGGAGTATCCTCTATCAACTCGCTTCTAATGCATATTTAGTAGTCAAAAATCCTCCATGTTACATCTTGTAGTGTGTACAAAGAACGACAAGTTAGGATCTTTAGTAGTATTGTAATGTCTACAGCCACAACTGCAACGTCTCTAATTAATGGGTGCCCCGCCGCCCGACGAGGCGAGTAGAAGCCCGTTGCCATGGCAACAAACAATCCGTTACGAGCTATTCCTTGCATGAACCTCACGACGTCACTCGCGCACTCCGCTCCGCCCGAGAGCGAGCACCGTACAACACTATAGGGTACAGTAAACCTAACGGTGCGACTGAGACTCGATGTTTTAAATTTATTGCTTTCTCATTTCAAAACGCCTTTGAAGCAACTTTGTGAACTACTCTCAGTTACGTCACAGATGAAAAATTAGATCCTTTAAACCCTGGTTATATCGCCTGGGTTCCAACGACACGTGGCTCGAGCGGGCTGTTTTGTATGTTTAGTTCGTTCGCTATGACGGGGCCCGTACTTACTATAATACAATCAGTCAAGTGTCGCAGTCCCGTTATGCTGACCATACCCTTCTCTCTCTAACATCTCGTATGTTGCATGGTGTCGCGCGGTGCGGGGGGCGGGGAGGGCGCGGCGCCGCTCGACGGTCCTCGATCACGTTAAACGTGCCGCTGGTTCGGTACTGGAAGGCTGGAATAAATATCATATCATTAGGTAAAGGTAACCTTTCAGCTTTCACCTTAGTGACCTTCGTTAACTTCGTAATCTCAACCATCTCTACGACGACTGTACCTTCCTGCCTTCAATCAATTAATGGCCCACTACTGAGCAGGGGTCTCTCTTCAACACTGAGGAGGTCTAGAGCATACTCCACCACGCTGCTTCAATGCGAATTGGTGGAGTGGTTAACGGCCAACCCAAGTGTCGGATGTTTTCAAACCTCCCGAAGGCCTCCGACACGGCTTGACGCTTACTATATTCATAGCAACCGGGACCGACGGCTTAACGTGCCCTCCAAAACACGGAAACGCTCAAGAAATTTTTGCCACCAGCGGTCACCCATCCAGATACCGACCGCGGACACAGTTGCTTAACCCTGACGATCGCATAGGATTGACACGAGCCGCCGGCTTCATTGCTTAATTTCCTTTACAATACATGTAGAGGTGGTTCAAGATCGTATTTTAATATCGCATACGTAAGGAGAGCGTTTCATGGGGACCATGCGTTCTTACTGCTAGCTCATTGAAAGTACTCCTAAGGACAGTCGAGAACACCAAAATATATCCAACTCACATAGCAACTTACAGCACTTTTTAATTATAGCGGGTACTCACGATCTCTGTATTCTTTTTATTGTTTTACCGATATTTCGACCCCGTTACATGGATCGTGGTCACGGTCTCGCAGAGAGATCGTGAGTACCCGCTATAATTAAAATGTTAATCTTTTTTATGTTTATAAGTAATAGAAACTTGATCAAACATTACAAGAAAACGTAAATCTAAAATTGACATTCTTAGTTGTCTTGTAGGCAATAAAACAATTGGATGTTTGCTACGGATATACAATGTAATTAATTTCAAATCCATAACATTTTCTTTCATCTTCAATGAATTCAGTTTTCGATATATTAATCAACTAAATGTTAACATATTTTTTTATATTACAGACAGAATTTTTCCATGGTGTTATTATTTGAACTGATAAGTCGTATAGTAGAGGCAATAAAGTATCGTACGAAATTACTGAAGAATGTTGAGTCAATTACTTTATAGGACCATGTTATGTTCAAGATTTGTAATTGAAATATTTATTTCTGTATTATAAGGGTTTGTAAATCCGTGGCATAAATCCTTATGTCTAGACCACAGTAACTTAGTAATTTAAACTGTAAGTTATATTATTGTTGTCTCGAATCCCAAGTAAAGTCGTAACTCATAACTCATAACTCCGGTACTGTTTTATACATAGGTTTTCTCATAACTCCGGCACTGTATACAAAATGGTTTATACATAGGTTTTCGCTATTTCGAGCCATGCTTCCTTATACAATATCAAGTGTTAGTAAAATATTCCATTAATTACAATGCGAATATTTTGTTCTAAAACAAATTTTAGTGTATATTTTCGCAAAGAAGAAATAGAAATGATTTAATTACAAACGAAAGTAATGTTATAGGTAATGAATATTGAATGGATCAGTATGGTATAATAGTGTTTGTATACTGCTATATTTTGTTTAAGAACGCGTATCTTCTAATATCTTCTAACTTCTAACTTCGTTTCGGCTGACAGCCAATGAATGAAATTAATAATTGTCGCAACTTCAAAAAATCCATCCTTATTTATTAACCGATTTAAATGAAAAAAAAAGCACTAAATGTTAAGTAAAGCTTATCACAATATAATCCTGAAAACTACATTCAAATCGCATAAGTTTTTGAGATTAGCGTGCACAAATATACAGACAGACAGACAAAATGAAAAAACACATTGTTTTTTATTCTCTTGCGTATATAGGCCACCCATTATGGATTTCAAAATATGGTTGCCATGTATAGACAGCGATCAGTTTTTTATATGTAAAGAAGAATTAATAGGTGTATAGATATGCTTATATATTTATAGAAGACAGACATATACTAAATTACTGTGGTCTAGTCTATCCAGCTTAAGTCGTAACTACTGGTTACTGATGTGTAAATCTGTAAATATACTTGGAGAAAAGTAAAGATGAATTGTTAATAAAATTATTTATATTACTTTGATTTATGTATGTTCGTTTGGAGTGGAGTAGAGCAAGAAATGTTACTGTCTTCACTACTTTAACAACTCTTTATGATAGTGTGAATTAATTAATAATCAATGAATTATTAGCGTATCAATAAATTATTGCGTAAATATTTATATGACTGTTTTATTTATTAACCGAGATTTTGGATAAAATTGCATTAAGAATATACTTAGCTTACATTGCAGGCGTAAAAATATATGGTTTATACCGGAAATCCCCACCGACAAATCCCTACCAGGAGATTGTTATATTTTTTTCCAAAAATCCCCCTAATAAAACTAACTCAGCTTAGTAGAGATTTCTGGAAAAGTAACTAACAATCCCCACCAGATTCTATAGTTTCAAAATAAAAAAAAAATCTCAAGATTAACATTTTGAGTGCAATAGAAAGCCTTGTAACTTTGTCAGCGATGTCGAGATTGTCCTTTATATCTTATTTTTATGATAATAATAGATAAATTGATTCATCGCAACATCGACTACAGTACACAGTACTCAGTAAAGTCTTTAAAATACTCTTGAAATAAAATACCTACTTAGTATTTATATTAAAATACTCATTTGATACACTTGTATTAAGATTTCAACTGATTCCTTAATCATTGTATTTTCTTTCATGGACTAATATAATGAACGTAATAGAGGGCGCGCTTTTAGAAAATGTCTGAGGCCTTAATTGGAAAGTCTTACGATTAGGAGCTTTGAAATTTATATACAGACTAAATAGACACATATATTTAGTATCGTTTGAAATTTAATTAATTTATAGAAATAGCGCTTAATAACCGCCTTTTAAATGTTGAAACATTATACACAAATTACTTCTTATATTTTAAAATTAAAATACATGTACAGGAAGTATAGTCATGAACAATTGAATGTATACGTTAAAAAGTTGAAGTTTATAAAATAATTAAATTGTTTTATAATTCTACACATCTCTCGAAAGTAATGAAGTTGAAAAACATCTTACGTCTTATAAAGTTTTGCTTGGCTTAAACCCATAAAAGATCCACTAAAGGGCACAGGTCTCTCTCTCATCTCTCACGTAACTGAGATACCATTTCTTATTACTAAAGGAGCATACTCCACCACTTTCCAATCCGTGTTGGTGGAAAAGTTACAAAGACATAAAATTTTACTTTGCAACAAAGGTTATGATTACATAATTTTGAAACTAAACTCCTATACCTATTTATTTTCCTGTATTATTCAGATGTAAATTAGAAAACTTGTTAATGTATACATTTCATTGTCTATCACAGTCTGTACAGGTATTTATTTAACCTTTATTGACCTGCTGAACAGTGTTCTGGCCTCTCCTTTTTCGGAAGAGGCAAGAACATTGTGCAGGTTGACTGTTTTGGGTCTTACAAAAAGATTATAATTATTATTTTGAATTGTTTAGTTGTACGTTTTGTGTTGGTTTCTATGGGATGATGTGGTCGCAAAGCGACAAAGTCCCGTTAATAAAAAAAAAAAAAAACCTTTATTGACCACACTCACACATAACGATATAGATAGCAAGCTTAATGCTCAATGCATTATCTACCAGCTGACCATTGGATTAAAAAGATATGCAGGGAACGTGGTTTACAATAGTAAGTTTAACGATACACATACATATAATAATTTTACACGAAATGATGACAAAATACCTTGATAACGATCTAGGAAGACATTTCTGCGCTCCCTTTCTAAAGATTAGTTTACCAGCGGGTTTTCTGATTCCATCGGGAAGCATTGAAAAGGCAGCCCGCTTGAATGATATGGTATATCTTAATATATATAAATTACGTGTCACGGTGTTTGTCCGCGATGGACTCCTAAACTACTTAACCGATTTTAATAACATTTTGCACACCGTGTCCAGTTTGATCCAACTTGAAAGATATGATAGCTTACATCTCAGTTTATAGTCGCAATATTATTTTATTGCTAATTATTTGTTTAATATCGTACAAATGATTAGTTTCATAAGACTCTAACGAATGGCGGTGTAAGGTCATTAGTCTGCTAGTATTTTATATTTGTTTCTTGGACAATTTCAAATCATGTCTCATAAGAAATAAAATAGGTAAGCATACTTCCTATATGGGTTTTACAAAACATACTTCTATTACAATAAATGAAACATATATTATGTCCAGGAATTCAATACAAATTTGAAACCGTTCAATTTCTAATCTTAATTTACTATAGATCAATATTCAATACACTTTGTGAGTATCTACACATTAAAATGTACCAGCTAATAATAAATCATGAACAAAGTGCACAATTGTCTAAAATCTCAAATCATTTATGAGTTTAGAAACAAAGACAGAAAGAATATCTTCATATTCAAGCGTCTGAAATAGTCTGAATTTAAATATTCATAAATGAGGGTTAATTTCGGTCTAGCAGTACTAGTTATAAGTAGCACTTGGAAGCGGAATTTGGCAAGAGTAACTTGTGCAATTTGGATTTTACTCGTATAGACCTTTATTACTTCAGCGTTCCCTGCGATAAGAAAGGCCCGAATGTTCCAAAAACTTTGTTAATGTTTATGAAATCTCCCCTCATTTTATATTCATGATTCGAGCTCTTCTGAAATGTAACGTGAATTATGGTGCTAAACGAAATAACAGACTATTTTATAGTTAAATCCAATAACAAATTAAACAGTTTAATCAGAGGATTAAAAGACGGCAATGGAATTTAACAGTCAATTTGCTCTATTCCAAAAACTGATATATGTTCCGTAACTGATTAAAACGCCGGCCAAGCAAAAATTAAACGATCGAGAGATATTACATGCCATAGAGCAGAAATTGGGTAGCGATATGCGCTATATATTGCCGGGCCATAAAGCCCGATGCGGTAACATTCTATCCATTTCCGGCAGCCAACTTGTGAATCGTATTTCGAGATCGTTTTTATCTTTTTGCGGACGCAGAGCGGCTCCGGAACATGAAGTGACAGCGGGACGGAGCCACTTCGCAGCTCATATATCACTTGAGCCTCTAACGGCCCTGTTAATGGCTGGCCTGTCACCTCCGCGTTTCAGCCGTCCGCCACTTGACGGACCATTGCCCATTGTTTGCTTAACTGCCCCCAACAATCCGAGTATTCAGGATTGGCTTTTTTAACTGATAAAACGTTAGAAAATGAACGGATGCTCAGTTGGGTTCCTAACGCTAAATGACATGCGTGACACGGCGTTCAGTTAACTCTCAGAACCTGTGAAGTTTAGAGCATAAGGCTTTATTAGCCGTAAGTTTAGTGTTCGAATTCTAGACGCGGAACATCGTAGCCGATCCTCCTCACAAATTCACGGATTGTCGGAGGACGTGGCGGGGTAAAACGAGGGTGTCGCCGGGATTTATATCGACGAAAATCTCTGGCTTGTTCACACTTCACGCTTGGCGAGAGACGCCAGATAAAATTCTGCGAACTGGAATGGCGCACGATTTTCGCAGATTTTAACACTAAGTTGAGCTTTGCATAACTCTTGCTGAAGCTGATTACGGATTTATAATAGCTATATTATGACAGAACGTAATAATTGTTATATATTTATTTTTCCGAATTATTCGGTACGCACTATCAATCGAATCTCCTATTCGTTATGCGAGAAGGATAAGAAATGAGCAAATAACCTTGACGTTATTTATGTTCTTAGAAGACTTTATTTCAGTTAATTACGTTACAAGTAGATAGGCATTAAAAATATTGAATATTATTTATCAAAATGTTGAACTCTGATCTCTCTCTAGACAGATACATATATAACGTGCATAGGCGAAAAAAATACCTAGGTACATAATATAATGAGATCATACTCTTAATAGTGGCAATTACACATAAATCTCAGTAACCAGTATCAGAACGACTATGTTTACGTTTACTCTTTATCTGTTATGAACGTCATTTTGTAGCTTACGTATCAAGATCGTATTAAAATTGGTAACGTTGTATCAGAGCAAATATTTCTTAGAAACTTGCTATCTACATAGTTACCTTTTTACTCATGTTCATCATCATTGTATTTCCATGTAAATATTGAATGTTCAACAAACAATTAGTTATAGCAAAGTTCATTATCAATTATTATGAAATGAGTTACATACCTTCACAATCAATCTACGTCAAAGAATAGTTTGTAATTTTTAATGTATTTTACTACTGCTCTCTTCTTTCCATATATTATCTTATAATCATCGAGGTTTTAAGTAACACGCGAATAATAAAACAAAATTATCCTATTATACATACAGCAAACACTATACAAATAAAGATATTAATAACTTAAGAATGACAAAAGAAATTATGGAACAAATTGTAGAAAAGTAAAGGTTCAAATAAGAATAGGATGAGGTAGGATAAAAAATATGCCTTATTTATGAGCTCCTAACGTAAATAATAAAAAAAAACGAATTTAAAGGAAATACGAAAAATGTAACGGTTACAATACATATGTATGTAGAAAACTGTAAAAAACGGCAGTAGCGGTTTTCTAGTTTTTTTTTTCGTTTATAACCTCAATATAAACTCCCGTTCTCTAACATGGAATAAAAAATATAGGAAATGTAATAAACGAAATAACTTTATTGATCGCCCTCCAATTTTAGCTGGAGGGCATGTCTATTACGTCGCTTGGAATTGTCGCAATTACTGTCGAAACTTGAGCTATTCGCCCGTATAATGATTGAATGGGACGATAAACTGAACAAAATTATACGGTCGACGGAAAAGAATTCCCGGACTTCAGCCGAAACGTGACTGAATCCAGTATTAAATCAAAAACAAATCTTCCGAACAAAACAAATGGATTAGCGAAGTGGATATTACTTATATTAAATTCTTCCAACGCGATAATGTCCCGATATTTCCCGGGGTTGGATTACCGCCAAAAGTTGATGGAGAGAATAAAGCGACAAGCGTAGTTTACACGTCATTTCTTCCATGTATCGACACTAGCTACTAAGGATGAAGCTGCATGGAATACGATAAGGCGATTAAATCAAAACTTGGGATAAAGATAAGGTTTGTACATTTTTTGCCATGACATATTTGGGAAGTTTTCCAGAATTACATCTACTTGTTTAACTAAAATAGTTATAATCTCTCGCTGACAATGTTAAGGAGCAACTTTCTTAACAAGCTATACCAAAAAAGTGTTAGAAATCTTACCATACACTTTGCACTAACTTTTTAAAGATAGCAGATTCACTCCCCAAAAATTTGCACGAAGCACGAAAAATAAATTTAAATGTCACAAGTAATATTTGCGTGGTCAACACAGTTCCCATATGTATGTTTGTAACACGAGTGGTTATGTTTAGTACGGTTGCCTAGAGCAGAACCATTAAACACATACATAATAGTTAAAACGTTTGTAGACTGATAAGATTGACAATTGTTAACTATGTTTGTGAAGAAGCGAAGAACAAATAGACATACAAATTGAACATGTGACGTCAGTGCTATTCAGTATCACGTAACTATGGAGTAATTTTATTGTAATTTGACTATTAATTATAAACAAAAATATTGTTTTTTTCCAAATTCTTGCCATGAAAACTATTCTATCGTGTTTAAGTTATATATTTTCCTTAATACACTGAATATCCCAATTATTATTCATGCTGAAGGTAACTAAGGTATTGAATTTTATAAGGATTTATGCCGTATGCGTCTAAATAGCTTTTTAAATAAAACATTTATGTCACCATTTTTTAATGGGTATAGTAAGCTATACTTGAAAGATAAACATATGCCATCGCGGACTTTATTGTAGGCCTGTAAAAGAGGAACATTTGTACCATATATTGTTTTGATATATAACAGCGTTTTGAATGAAAGCTTCCAATTGCCTTGAATTTTTCTAACAATAATCTCATAATTCATTCAATTTACACGAAACATTATTGGATTATATCCTTCCTCTTGAGTTACTCCGTCCATTAATATAAAACCTTACGTAAGTGCGTTCGATACTTTTTGACATTAGCGCGTCTAGACAGACAAGACGTCAGGGGGACTTTATAATTACATAGATAATCGAGATTCATGGCTCTAAATTACATATTGATGAACAAGCGAGTCTTTGAGTGTTAGTTAGCAAGCGTGTTTACGTCCGCGATCCTTCAATATAAACATTATATTCGTACATGTGGAGATTCACCATTATAGATCATTCGAATTCTGTAATTAATTGGGTATGAATATTAATGATATGAAATATAAAAAAATATTTTTGCTCTCACACCATGCTCCAAACGTTTTGTAACATTTATAAAGTTGTTGTTTAAGACAATTTACTAAAACCCCAACGGTAAATTGATTCATGATAAGCCAAGTGCTTACTGTTAGTAAAGTTAAGACAAATTGTTAATGGGAAGCAATTTTTCAGGACATTTAACAATCATGTATTAATAAGGGCTACAGTAAAAACATGTTGCATAACACTCTTTTTTAAGAATTCTGTGTGACGTAATCGTGCTATTCACCGCCACCGACGCTCGATCGACACTATTATTGATGACTTTGCAAAAGGATATAAGAATGATATTCTCGAGACACCGCAAATTACCATTGCTACGGAAGCGGTGGTTTTAAAGGAAAGTCCGATTTATGGACCTCGATTCCTTTGCTCGAAAGCAGCCGAAGTGATTCTGAGGTTACGACCCTATTTTGGTTTGAAATATGTTCAGAGCTTTGGTTGCGAAGTTTAAATTACGTAACCGAAAAACAGACGACTTTTAAATAAGACATTTTTTAGGCTTTCGTTTACTGTCAAAAGGGTCCAATAATATATCAAGAAGCATACTATCATTATTTCGTCCGTTTAGACCTTCTATCTTAATTGTATGTATTGCTTGATTTACAGATAATTTTGTTAACGATAATGAAGTGGTCAAAAAATTTTAAACGTATCTCAAGTCACCCAAATGATTTGGGGTTTTAGAAATTCCAATGTTTTCGATGAATTCGGCTTCATTGCTAACAAAATGGCCGAATGAACTAAGAAAATAGTCTCCAAGTTAAGAAGGTGTAGCTAAAATAGGATTTGAAATTTGTCTCCTTTAAAAATGATTTGTGATATGTTCAAGCTTAAAAATAAATGATCACGTATCACACAAACCAAAGAGATAACACAAACCTTCTAAAATTCTGTATTTATAAAGATTTCATGTATTGAAGTGTTATTTTTTGTTTCATAAATAAATTCCAATGAAACGAATAATTGGAAATGACATTATCAAACGTCAAAATGACAGTTTTGGCTTTTTTTGCTAACTACATTTCCTCCACTGTTTGGCTTTGATTGTTTGGTGTGCCAAGCATTAGTTGAATTGACTATCAATGTCATAAACCCTTGTTTGTTTGTAACGAGATGGGGGCATGGTATTGCTTGGTTGCGAGTTGGCTGAAATCTTCACACCAGTTAATTCGGTTTTACAACAAAAAATAAAATTCAAAATTTTCAGAATAGTGCCTATCAGGATTTAAAATAAAGGACTATAATAATAATAGCAACAATTATGTAGAAATGTTGCACACGAACGGATGGGTAGTTTGTTCGCTCCAAATATTCGGGTAGCATGACAAAGTGCTTCGGAACAGATTCGAATGGGACAGGCGGATGATGTACTGCGTTTTCCATTGGAATTGCGAATATTATTCCCGATATTGCCTTTTAGAGGCCGTAATTACAACTGTGAATTGATACAATATTTTTGATTTGAATAGACTGATGTGGTTTTTGGAGCGATTGTTCGTTTCGTTCGGTAGCTTTTGTTATATTCAGTCTTCATATTGGTTAATTATTTTTCAAAAATTGTAACATATACACATAATACCGATAACATATAGGTAGGTTATTCTTTATACTATATATGTATATAATCTTTCCCTGTTTATGTATTGAACTCCTAGACGATCTAATCAATTGTATTTAAATTTAGGTAAAATTCGATAATGTTAATTTTCATAAATTTGATTATTTGACATCAACCAATTCATGGCTCACTACTTAGCACGGGTCTCTCTTCGTCACTGAGGAGGTCAACGGCTTACTCCACCATGCTGCGCCAGCGCGAATTAATGGAGGCGTCAGAGGCCAACCCAAGTGTCGGAAGTTTTTAAGCTGTCCGAAGGCCTTCGACGTGAAACCATGTCAAACGACGACTGTTATTTACGATAACAATCGGCACCTTAACTTTTTGCCACTAGTTGTCACCCATCCAGGAACCGACCGCGCCCGCTGTTGTTTAACTCTGTCGATCACATAGAATCGACGCGAGCCTGCGGGATATGAACGCTTCATTAATTTTAATGAAGATTTCATTTTTATCTCTACGGAAATTAAACGATTAGAGTTTAGCATATGTGGCAGGATTACGCCTGCCGAATATTAGTAAATATATTTTTATATTTCATTTTGTAAATATATTCCTTACGTGACGGATATTTCGCATCTAAGTCCATTGACTCTAAGATTTCATTAATTACAATTGATCTTTAAGTTATATTTAGTGGGTATTTTCTATTTTAAATATATAGGTATATTTATTCAAAATTTACATTAATAGAGAGGCCAGTACGCGGAACTTAAGGCGTTTTATAATTTTCAATGTTTAAAATATATATACTGTCCTCACGATAAAATATCCATTGGTAAAACCCACCAGATATGACTAAAATAGAGCATCATTATCAAGTTAGGTTATAACCTTATATAGGTTATAACTTTTATAAAAGTTATCTTTATGCGTGGCACTTAATATAGGTAAATGAAACACCGCACCGTAGTAATATGCGCACAATCCAGACGAACCAGTTTAAAATCATAAGCGATTCTCCGCATTTCGTGCATGTATTCCGAGCTCGTTTAGTCAAACTCATTACACTTACCTACAGTGCAGTATTTCGAACATTTTGGCGAAACGTGACTTATACATTCGACTCTACACCGATATTAGCTTGCTGGCAGGGTGCCATAATCGTCCCGTTGGGCACTGGGCCCCCATATCCTAAAGGAAGCGGTGGCTCATAACTCGAACCGTTTTTATTAGGGTTCGGTATCGGAAGGAAGAAAACTGAACACTATTGTGGCAATGTTCCTTAGCCATCAGTCATCAATGAGGGTTTGGCTTTGAATTGTATACGTTTATTTGAATGAAAGTGTTTTTTTATTACGCACTCAGCTTTAGCACTACTAATAAGCTATTTTATGCATCAAAATATATAATATTCTGGTCATATGTTAAAAAATATTATAATTATACTATAATAATACTTAATTACGAGTATGATAAGGTAAGGTTATATTAAAGCGTGGAGATTTGTCGACATCATTTCAATTCACTTAATTTAGGAAACTGAGATATTTAAGAGTTTACATCAAATACACTAATTACGCTAATTACTGTAATAGTCAATCATACATACATCTATCTTATCTTATACTAATATATAAAGCTGAAGAGTTTGTTTGTTTGTTTGAACGGGCTAATCTCAGGAACTACTGG
>DWJN01002233.1:0-15729 GCA_018248895.1 Carystus phorcus | reverse complement strand
TTGATCTGTTTTTAAAGTTTCATTCATTTCAAATCTGTTCATCAGAGACTGTGAGTCGACGAGCTTTTCTCGTTTGTATTTTATCCGGCTTTGGTTAGTTCATCGTGTTAAAATACGAAGGAAAATCACTATATTAAAACCATCTTTAAACGTTTATAAAGATTTTGAGTAATCCTAACTGTTACTGTTTGGGATGGAAATTGATGAAGATTGCGTTGGAGCAAATGGCGATATTTTTGTACATCGTCTTAAGGAGTTGACAGATGAAGAAAAGGAGCGCCTTGCTTTACAAAATACACGTGTGATATCGGATGCAAAGGCCTCTAAATTAGACAGGGAAGCGAAACGGCACTGGGATATTTTTTACAAGAGAAATGAAACTAAGTTCTTCCGTGACCGGCACTGGACTACACGTGAGTTTCAAGAACTTATAAACTTCGACCCTGACCGGAGGCTAGTTTATTTAGAACTCGGATGTGGTGTCGGGAACATGATTTTTCCTTTAGTAGAAGAAGGTTTCTCGAACTTTTATTTCTACGCATGTGATTTTTCGCCACGTGCGGTGGAGTTCGTGAAGTCGAACAAGCTATATGATACAAGTCGGATGAAAGCATTCTGTGCTGATTTGACCACGGACGACTTATTCGAGAATGTTCCAGAAGGTAGCGTCGATATTGCTAGTTTGATATTCGTATTATCTGCAATAAATCCAACCATGTGGAGGCAGGTAGCGGGCGTGGCGTTTCGCGCGCTACGACCTGGCGGTGTGCTGTTGTTCCGGGATTATGGAAGATACGATATGGCGCAACTGAGATTTAAGCCTGGACATAAAATATCTGACAATTTCTACATGCGGCAGGACGGTACAAGGTACGTTGTATCAAGTTTTAATATTTATATTATACTGAATCTCTAAAATGGCTTCAACCCAGGCCTTCAACAGGGCTCTTTCTTCACATTTTCCTCTACCTTGTCTAGTGTGGATTGAAAGAACTAATGGCGGCTAACTGAAGACTTCGGTCATGGCTTATCGACCAACATCTAAGATTAACTGGGAACTGGGATTAAAGTGCCCTCTGATTTTAGTTTTTTCACTTTAAATACTTATCATTGCATTATTTTTAATAGAATATGACCATGAACAGCACTGTTATTTGACGAATCAACTCTTGAGAAAACAGCATTAATTTTGAAATTGTTATTATTCTTGGTTACAGAAGTTACTATTTCACAGAAGAAGAGTTGGCTAAGCTTTTCACTGAGGCTGGTTTTGAAATCATGATGAATACATACATTCAGCGTCGGACTGTTAACTTCAAGGAGGGGATTGACGTTCCTCGTATATTTGTACAAGGGAAATATAGGAAACCTCAAGCTGATGGTGAATAGAATTGTTTTACGTAAAATTAAAAAAAAAATTACTGATGACTTTACTATGATGAAAAGTGCTAACCTTTGAATGTACAATGATTTGCATGTATTATTAGCTCTATCTGAATATTATTTTACAGTTGCTATGTTCAGTGTCTTGGAATAAGATTTTAATATGAATCGTTTTTACAGGTCAATAAGCTGTCTATTGCTATGGAATGGCTGAGGAAATCGCATTCATTGGTGAGTCTAAACTCAAATGGTACATTAATTTGGCCATTTATTAATAACACAGTGAAGTAACCCTAACAAAGAAGAATTTTATATAATAGCTTCTTAACTAACACATGTTTTCTATATAAAAACTTCATGTCTTAAATTACTTTTAAAATATGTATATTCTGCCAATTTTTACATCGTATAATAACTAAAATATATTGTGTAATTACAAACTTTACATATAGCCTTTTATTGAATTTTAATTCCTAACTTATGAATATGGGAATTTTATTAGATGTAATATTTATCATGTAATTTTGTTTTTGTGAGATACAGAATAATAGCTGAAATATTTGTTAAAATTTCATATACATACATAATTAGGGGACACATCTTATGTTATGATGATAGCGGAGTGCAACTGAAAGCCATTTTTGGCTGTCTCACAATGGGTAATCATCGAGTGTAGGGATCGTTGATTTATATTATTGTCTCTCATTAGTTGCAACTCTGTAAATATCATCACATTATTCATTTTCATCTAATTATTCATTATCATTGTTTAGTTTTAGAGTAGGGTGCCCAATTGTGAGGTTGGATGAGATCCGTGAACAAATCTGAAACCAATTTTCAATAAGGATACATTTAGTACTATATATATTTTATTTATTGGTTTTCTTGTTTGTTACAGATTCTAGTAACACAGTTGAAAGCACAGATAAGTAAGTTTATACAGACTAATTATTAAAGATTTAATGTTTTGATTATATGTTTTCTTTTTAATGATGATCACATAGTTCATCTGATTTGCATTGATGTTTACTGTATACATGTCTTTCGCTCCTATCTGATAACAAAATTATAAAATGTATTTTTGTGCTTTATGGTGATGAATATTATATTTGTTTTTTTCTGCTACAGGATAACCATGATGTTGCAGTCTGATTGTTTAATGAAGTTAAGAGGCTGATTTATTATGTAAGTATGATATATATGTTTTTACACTTTAATGCTAGGTATTTTTAATGTGGTTATTAATCATATTTAAAAAAATCGGTAGGTAACTTAAAATTTCGAAAATGGTTTACATTTGCGATTGTTTGACAGCAATTTACATAAAAGAAATGTTAAACATTTACTTCATGTATATATTGTGAAAAAATGTTATTTCAACTTAAAGAAACCTAGTCAGTTATTGGTGGTAAACAGTTACAACTGTTTTACTTATGGCCCAATAATAAAATATTATGGCAGACCTATTATTTAAATCGTATTTAAAATGATGATCACATAGTTCATCTGATTTCACATTGATGTATAACATTCATTGTCTTTCGCTCCTATCTGATTGAAAAAATAAATATTTTACTATGTAATTGTAAATTCTTTTTTACATATATGGTTTTGTTGTTAACAGGTATAAATATGGTTCAGAATGAAAAGAAGAAAAAACGTCAGTGGTAAGTTATGAAACATAGTTAATGTTACTAATAGTTAAATTGGTTTAATATGTCATAATTTTACAGCCTAATGACAATTTGCAATAAACCCAATAGGTATTTTGTTTGCTATTTCATTTTGTAATAGAAACCATGATGCTGAAATTAATTATGTAATCTTGATATTTTCCAAAATTTCCAAACTGAATACAAAATGATGAAATAAGATAGGGACATCTGATTTTATAATGATGTTAACATAACTATCCACACTGATTTTATTCTGAAATTTATGAAATGGGCATTTTTTAGCACTTTTTTCATTAACTTTTTGTTTCAGATGTGATTTACTTCTATTGGTACTGCTTCCATGTTTCTCCCATGTTGGGATATTAAAAGGTATATAACAAAGCCATATTATAATAAGACAGTAATTATTATTATGATTATATAATGATGAGTTTAGATAGGGACATCTGAGTCAATAATGCTGTTCACTTAACTATCTCAACTGAATTAAACATAAATAAATTTAAATTGTTTATTTTTGAATTGCACCTTTTTATGTTTAATTTTCTTTTTACAGTTATTGTTAATAAGAGGGCAGTACAGCAAGTTTTGAAATCTAGGTACAGTATTTTTTTCTATATCACTAATCTCTTTAAATTATATATAAACTAAAATGATGAAATTAATTACCGATTGATCGAAATGATAAAAACTAGCGGCTGCTCTATAAGAGTTCTGATTTGTGTATATCAGTGTATATTATATCTGATGTAATGTATTCCCTTTAACATATAAATCATTTATATTATAGGTTTGTGGCTGTCTGGTTGAAAACTGGGCTATCTTCAAAATTATGGAGTAAGATGTAAGATTGCTTGTTATAGTTCTGTTCTATGAATATAGTTCTTTCTAAATCATTGCTTAAATGTTTCGTCTTTCTGTTACTACATATGCTACATTGCACACGTGTTTTATTTATATTGTCATTTTTGTTTTGTTATAAACAAACAATATTTGTTAATTATTATAAATTTGAATTATTACATTCATTATAATGATGACGTTAATTACCGATTGATAGTAATGATAATATTAATGGCTGCTATTTAGTTCTGATAAAATTAAAAATATTTGATAATATTTTATTATGCTGTCATCATTACTTATGTATACTTTCGGTTTTCAGATGCCTGTTGAAATGCAAAATTATGTTGATCCTGTGAATTAATCATCACAATTGGATGTCTCCTATATGAACAGCCAAAAAAGGTAATTCTATATTTAAATTTAAGTATGTAGTAGTGAACTAGTTATCTTGTGCTGTTTCAAATGATGACCAGACCTTCAGGTCTCCCTCAACAGAGCGAACCCATTCAACCATGTTGACCAACATTCACGTCTGATTTATTTTTATATTATTTATTATTCAGATATGTAACTGTTAGCTCAAATTATATGATATTTAATTAATTTCAGGATTAACTGTTTCAACCTATGCAAGCTTGGAAAGGATTGGATAAATATTTAAGGATGAAAAAACATTTGTTAAAGTACCGCATCCTGCAGGATTTACTTGGAATATGTAAGTATCAAGTTAATAAGTCAAATGACATCTCTTATTTGTATGTGAAATGGAAATTACCACTATTGAAGTATTTTTGTCATTTTGAATATTTCAATGTAAAGTGATCCTTTTCAGTCTTCTCTGTAGACAAGTTACATGTTACTTCAATACTATTCTGTATACCTATTTTGTAACACCAAATTTACCACTAAGTTATAATAACTTTTATGGATTAGGTTTAGCATGTCATAAGTCACATTAGTTATCTCTAAATGGCATGTGGTGTAAAGAATATGTATACCAAATGATGACCAGACCTTCAGGTCTCCCTCACCAGAGCGAACCCAATCAACCATGTTGACCAACATACACGTCTGATGCACTTACCTTTCAAGCCATATTACAAATAGTAGGGACACAATTCAAATTGGAAATTTTGTTTTCACAGATTATTCAGAACTGGGACATGGGAGCATAAATATATGGCGAGTATTTTATTACTACCTATTCTAACTATCATGGGTTTTAAACTTTAGAATGATGACCAGACCTTCAGGTCTCCCTCACCAGAGTGAACCCATTTAATCATGTTGACCAACATTCACGTCTGATTATTGTATTATACAAAACATTAGTATTTCTTTTATTAACATGATTATTAATTGTTATTATGTATTACAGGTTTACTTTCCCGGATATCCAGACATTGTTCGAACTAGCATGTCATAAAAATGGGGACATAATTTTATTGATCAGGTATGTATTTCATATGCTATTAATATAAGTTATAAAGCTGATGTGTTTATCCTTTCTTGGACGTAATATTACTTGACTGGAATTACTACCAATATAGTTATTAAGTGGTGTATAAATTCCTGGTATGCTAGTCACCAGATCTGTCAGCCCTGAAGGTTTCTAGCTTGTTGGTCAGTGTAAATATTGTTGTGTGGGGACAATGTTATGTTGGTGAACGGCTCATTAGAAGAAGTTTGCCATAAAAAAAAAGAAAAATCAACTATATAAGATGTCTGTCGAACTATGAAAATATCAGACTGCTTTGAATGTTTAAACTTAGTTGCGAGTTGGAAAAAAAATCTCCTTGGGAATTTCTTGTCTTTTCTTTCAAGATCACTCATCGTAGGGCTTGTTCAAGCGACGACGTAGTTTGACTTTTGAAAAGTATATGTAAAAAACTCGCATCGAATAAATTTGGAAAAGTACCATCAGTCACTTATGAATGTTAGTATTAATTCTTATATCGTAGAAACAATTTCTTGATTTCTTGTTACATAACACATCAATGTCTGTAGTCCTATTGGAGTGGTTGATGTTACTACTCTGTGTGGCACAGACAGAGAGCAACTGTGTATGCAAAACTGCCGTACAGGTGTATTTCGCCCTCTCGGTTATAAGATACACTACATGGTGATCCCCCAAAGTTTAGTGATGATAATATATCGTTAAGTGCCTACTAGTTTATCGTTAACAAATGTCGTTTAAAAATTTGTATCTAAGATTAGAATTCTACAATGTTTTTAATTAATATTTACAGGCCAATGAGAGCGACTGGATTTTCTGAGAATCGCAACCGGGAAGTTTACTGACGTGCATGTTGTTGCATGGGGGCTACAAAAAGATTGGGACTCGAACCGTACGGGCCAGCGATTTGATCAATGTACGGAAAACTGACTATAATAGTAATATTCAATAAATAAATTAATTGTTTTTAAATTTTCATTTCATTTGTGAAATACCTTACCTCGTCCCAATTCCTCCTTTTCTATAGTTATTTTTAGTTATTATTTAAATAAATATAGTAAAAACATGCATCATGAATGAGCGTTGTTGACCACCAAAGCAGGGCTATCACACTTAATATCCTATAAGATTTAATGAAATAAAGATTGTTTAATTTTATCTTAGGACCTTATAGCTCTCGAAATCAAAATCTTTGTGAAATAACTGTTTCAATAACAAGTATAGTGAGTAGTTCTATAAATATGTTAATTCCGACTAAAATATAGAAAAATGGGCTTTATACTTGATCGAAATGAAGGTGCTATTTTATTGCCCGAGTAACCATGATCTAAACTTAATATATTCTTTTTTTGTGTGCGTCAGAATGGCGGATCACTACTCATATTTATCGTTGATATAGATTTAGGAAATTGCTACCTATTTGCTACCTGCGTATTTTTCAAAATAAACCACTTTTAAAGATGACCCGCCATTCTGACGTCAGCTTGGCGGGTCACCCATCCCGTATGCACAAACTTATGAGAATTATCGAAATGTTTTTTCACTATTAATTGCTACCTGAAAAGCCGTAGCTTTTAGGGAAAAATAGATATTACCAAAAGTAATTTACGAAACCTTGCACGCCTACTAAATCAAAATAGCAAATGATGCGTTGGAAAAGTTATACCTGTTATACTTGCTAATTTGAAAAATACGCAGGTAGCAAATAGTACCAAATAGGTAGCAATTTCTAAATCTACATCAACGTTAAATATGAGTAGTGTCCCGCCATTCTGACGCACACAATTTTTCGGGTTTATAATAATTAATACCACATAGTTTCAGAGAAACGAAATGATTTTCCTAAGCTTATTCAATCTCTTCAAATACAGAATCAATCGCTTCGATTCGACGTCTTAATGGGTATAAAAAGCATAATTTGTATGTAATTAATGTATTTTTATTATAACTTATACATATACACGCAACTGGCAACATAGACGACGCTATAAGAAGAACTTCCGGCGCGAGGTCTCGAGCTGGTGGCGGCGGCCGGCGATGATCCACTCGTAGTCGCCGCGCTTCGAGTCGAAGGTGCCCTGCTGCAGCGACACCAGCTTCAGCGTGAACCGCGGCCCCAGCTCCAGCAGCTTCGCGCGCTTGCCGTCCGACGTAAACTCGTATCTAAACAAATTAATTTCACTTTGCAACAATTCGCGAGAAAATATATATACACTTTAAAGACATGCGTAGTACATTCTAGGAGGGACTGATAAGCGTCATTTCATTTTTATATATTTAAAGTTTTAAGTGACTTATTTTGCTTATATCTAACGAAATATTTCAAATTTGTTTTAATTTCTGTTTCGTAAATTTATCTAATCTGTTCTTGAATTGATTTGGGCTGCAACAACTCTTTTGGGCAAATTATTCCTGATCTTGACAACTATTACTTGTAAAGCGTTTGCGTGTGGAACTGTGGAGCAGATTTTAGCGACCCTTCTCATAGTTTCATAGATGATACCGCGAAATTTGACTACCTCTAGTAAATATTGCATCAAAGTGAGTTAAATCAGAGTATCCACTCCGCATCTTGAACATTTACAAAATATAAATGTACGACCTGCTCGGGAATTGAAACGAAGTCGATGAAATTGATCATCAGTGTATTCGTCTATACGTAGCACTCACCGATGGTGCCTGAAGAAGATGTAATCTCGCTGGTTGTGGAAAGTGACGGCGCGGCGGCCCCGGAACTGCGGCTCGTAGTGGAACAGCGCTCCCAGCATTCGTCCTATCGTTAACCCGAGCCGGGTGCTGAAGTTGTTTAGAATGACCTATGAAACAGTTAATGTATAGTATAGCATGTTATGTATGTTTAATATCATTCCCACCTTCTGTGCCGAAGATGGTAAGGGCAATAATTTACTAAAAGTAATTTTTTTCTGGTAGACTCTCACATCATAGTTATTATATTAGTGTTATGTATAACTTTGCATGTTATCGTCTGACATATATTTGTACCAAGTTTAGCTTTTGGTAAAACATATTTGAAACTACATACATAAAATAGTTCACAAATAATAATATATATAATTAGTTAATTTGAGATCACTTTTCTTTAAACAAAGGCAGATAAATCATTCATTATAAGATATTATTTTATAAAATTTGTGTTGCATTTCCTATTGCCCACACATCTATACCTCAGGTCTGTGATTGGTTATTTCCTTGTAGTCTTTTCTAAGTTCCGGCGTGATCTTGCAGCTGGAGAGTCTGAAGTGTGCTGTGGGGCCATTGGGCAGATGGATTAGCAGGAACCCATTGGGTTGCTTCTGGTTTTCATTGACTATAATTACATCTGTTATTTGTTCACGGATCGCTGATTGGACTATGCGCTTTACTGATGACCTGGAATCAACACATTGCTTATTTCAAGTGCCTAAATTTACGTCAAGTATTTATGATATACATGAGTTTCTTAACTTCAGTATTAGCTGCCTGAAGGCATGTTAACTTTAAAGTGTCACAAAGTTACTACAACAATGGAAGTAAGTATCTTCTAGTTGTAGATAATGCTAAATCATTAAATTCAAATTCATTTGTTCTTGTAGGTATTATCTCGCTACACTTATGTGTACTTGATCCTACCAAGGAAAAGTCTCGTTTCAGACAGGCGATTTTAAATCAAGGAGAAAGAAACTTCTCAAATTTTGAAAGAAACTTCTCAGCATGTCCCTGAAACTAATAGTCAGATTTGGAATTTTATTGTGAAAATGGACATAAACAATTGCTGTACCTTACTTAGATGAAACAAGGATGTAATCAAATTATGTCTATTTCTTGTTAGACAATTATGTATATCACAATTCTGTTTATACATTTTTAAATTTGCTTATACATATAATATGTTGGTATAAATATATTGGGTGGCCACGGTTAATACAACTTTCGTGTTACTAGTCTTTGTGCAATGGTGATCATTTACCAACCAGTTGCTTGATTGCTGTACTTTTTTTAAGAAATAAGCCTTCTGGAATACATAAAACTTTTGTCTCAACCTACCTTTGCCTATATCGAGAAAGTGAGTTTGGTATTATCCTACAGAGCTCCTTGCCAAATATCCTGGTCTTTGTGTGGGGGTTATCAGAATATGTTATTAGAACTTTTGGCTCATATGAATTCTCATAATAGGATGACAGTTCGTCCAACTCCATGTCTTTTTGAGCCTGGAATATAAATAACAAAGTTTTATTTATGACTTATGAAACGAAAGAAAGATACACTTATCTGTGGTTTTGTGATGTGTGTAGTTGGAATACAGGTTTTTTTTTCACATAAAAGATTTATTTTACTGCTAAGTGTGCATTTGTAATTCTTTAATTTACTGAGTGATTTAACCATCAAAAATAATAACAGAAAATGTGATGTTTTGGTTCGGTACTGCATTAAAATGCAGATATATATATAAAAGATTTTTTGTCAAAATAAGGTAATTGTTGTAAATGTAGTATAGACCTATATTTGAATGATATGAAATAAGTATCTGATACATGTAACATAATATTATAAGTGTTACATATTATATGTAAACCTGTTGGTGTGTCAACAATATTTTATAAAAATAATCATTGAGAAAATATATTAACCTCTTCCTGCTCCTCCGCCTCAACATTAACCAGCATAGTCTCATCCTTCTCTCGCAAGGATTCCAGAGTGTGGGGCACTTTCTTTGGAACATCATCACCTTCTTGCTTTTTCTCGAGCTTTCGCCTGGTCCAGAATAAATATACATTAAAATTTGAATAATGAATAAATAACACGATAGTCCTTAGATGAGATAACCTCAAACTTACTTCTTTTTGTCTTTACCACGCGCCATTTTATTGTTTTCAACTATAACTCACTTACTGTTATTACCACTCAACCAGCCTTAGTTTTTAAATATTGTTATTTGGTTACTAATATGCTTTTAATACTTTTCCCTTATACAATATTTGTAAAATGTTTTACAACTAAAAACAAACGTCACGTCAATCAAAAGCCGTCAACGTGCAATACAAAACGTGAAAATGACAGTAACAAGAGTGACAAATACAAACTACTGATAACATATTGACATTTGACATATCTCACTCATTTCAGTAGGTAACAGATTAAAAATATAAATGTCGCGATACAAATAAATCTTGTAGGTAGGTACTTTATCATAAAGCAATGGTGAACCTAATATTAAACCGCTCTATGGTCGAAATTTAAAAGTAGAAGATAAACGATAAAGAAAACATTTGCTAAGAAAAGTAAGAAAATTGTACGCTGCTCGAGTTACTGGTAGAAAATAATTAACACAGTAGGTAAATTCTTGATCAAAATCAACATAAATAGGTACGACATAACTATTTTCCTAATTCCAGGACGTAGATATTATAATTAAACTAGCTGGCCCAGCAAACTTTGTTTTGCCATAAAAATGAAGGGGTATGAAAAATAGATGTTGACCGATTGTTAGATCTACCCAATATGCACACAAAATTTCATGAGAATCCGTAAAGCCGTTTCCGAGGAGTATGGTAACTAACAATGTGACATAAAAATTTTATGTATAAGATAAAAGCTAGTTGAATTATTAATAAAAGTCACATTCAAAGCTGCCGATGTAAATTCAATATCTTTGCTGCAAAAAAGGGCAATAAGAGGTATTTATAAATTAAAGTTGCGCGAGTCTCTGCGTTGGAAATTTAAAGAATTAGGTGGTTTAACGGTGACCCTCAATATATTTATAACAACATATATTATTATACGTACGAGAGAATTTAAAAAGATTTTAGCAGTATAATAGTGATATACACAATCTTCTTACAAGAAATAGACATAAATTGATTACTTCTTCGTCTCGCCTAAAAAAGGTACAGCGATCGTTTGTTGAGCTTGGTGTCCTTTTTTATAATATGATTCCAAATTCAATAATTCAATTAGGGAATTACTCGAAAAGTTTAAGCTACACGTGAAAGCACGGTTTGTACATAAAGGTTTACAGTATAGATGAATAAATGATAAGGACGCTTGGAAACAATAATGCCGTATCGAGCTCCGCAAAGCCTAGTGATAGTATATATGTGTATTTTATTTATTTGTTTAAAAGATGTGCTGAGGCGTTACTTTCGCCGTTTCTCCCCTCGATGTAAAAGCACCTTTCCGAAACGGTGGTAGAATCATAAAATTACGTGCATAAGTGTATTGAAATACTAAGTATAAATACCTATATGGATAAAGGATTTTGAATTTGAACATTAAAATAGTATAATGTATAAGAAATATAACAATATACAAAAATACTTTAAATTTAAGTCGCACCAAAGCGTGTTAATACGTGAGTTAATCTAATCCACAGTTGTAATGACAATGTTTAAATAAACGTGTTCAAGTGTTCTACACATCGAGATGCGGCGTTTAAATGATGCAACTATTATGATAAACTGTTAACACTTAAAATAGTTATGGACTCTAACTACATATACAGTGTACGCAATAAAACTATGATAATGGCCTCGCCATCTGATCGCCATCAGCTCGCTGTTACTAACACGAAATTGTACTTCTTTATAGCCGTAATAACGATCGCTTAAATGACTTATATTTAGTGATGTGCGGACTAACGCGGACCTATAAAAGCAGACCAAATTTTGCTACTTACCTTAGAATGAAATGAACGAAAGTTTGTTTTTGTTAATTCATATTTAATTGTTCGATTATAAAATTATTACCATGCGGTATTAAACAAAATAGGAAATTAAGTTATGTGGGCGTTAAGTCAGGCTTACGTCAGTTTAAGGAATCATCATTTTCCTGCCCATTTCCCATTTTTCTATGGGGTCGGCGTATTAATGTCCTCTTCTACCATTCTTCTAAAAAGAAATAAGGAATATACCTAAGTAATTAAATATTATATTATTAATTTATGAATTTGGAAGGTATACTTACGTCAGCTGTATCCTATGAGCTAACTAGAGACAGAGAACAAGAAAGTAGAGTGAACAGTTTTTATAACTGTCAGTGTCAACCGGTGGCGGGATGTAAAGAGCAAGTTATAAACACATAGATGGCGCTTCGGCCCAGTAGCAATTAATCAATTCAAGTACTAGGTAATAAATTTTTGCATCTTTAAATAAAATGAACTAACATGAACTTTATTTTTTTCTAAGTCCTGGCTTTAGCACCCACTGCCTGAAAGTACATATTTTGTCGATAACTAAAATATAATTTCTTCTGACGATCACTTGATTGCCTTCAACCCATTAATGGCCCACTACTGAGTACGGGTCTCTCCTCATCACTGAGGAGGTCTAGAGCATGCTCCACCACGCTGCTCCAGTGCGGATTGGTAGTAATTCGTTATCATGTAACAACGCAATTAACTATCGCTATAAATTAATGAGTATTGTAAATGTAATTGTGCAGCAAAATACCTAAGTGTATTAACTGATAATGTAATGTAGTGGGGTTATCGATAACTGACATTAACGTCCTTACGTTATTTGCTCAGATGATTCACATCAACTCGGCCTAACAACATAAAACTGTCTGTCAATCTGTATTAGGGCTTAATTTAGTTTAGTAACGGGATAAACATGTTTAGATACATTTGATATATTCTTTATATTAGCAGTGGGCAAAGTGTAAAAAGAAAGGAAGGTTTATACAACAAATAAAATAAACAATGAAATTAAGTAATAGTTTTAGAATGTTTTTCTGCTCTTATGAATATTTTTCTTACATACCTACAGCATTATAATGATTTCCATTGTATGCCTTGATTGTTCGACTATGACTGTATATAAGATCTGGAGAACCATTTCAAATCGATCACAGATAGGTCCATACACTAGGATCACAGACAGATAAGATAGCGATCAGGTCGACACGGCGCTCATAACAATCAAATTCACTTCAAATCTGCAATGGTTATAAACATTTTACGATTTTAGAAGAAACACTGTATTTAACAGCTGGTGGGTACGGAGTTCAGTGACCTCTAACAGGACAGGAGAGACTTGGGGTCATTTTGTTACCGTAAAGTTAATATGTGACTAACTACACACCCGGATCTCCTTTTAGTTGCTTGAATCAGTCGCCAAATGATTCGTCGTGTTCAGTAGCGACTTAGAGCCAATACTTTCTTTATTTTCCTTCCTTCCTTTATCTTCTTGGTTCTTCAACGCATCAGGGATGCCTTTGGTTAGTTACATAAAAAAACAACCTGCATTTTATTTTTATTAATCTTCATTTATACGCCTTGAACAGCAACCACAGTGTTAACCTCTGCCTGTATAAGATCTAGATAAACCGCATGATACATCACTTCATTGGTTAATGAGACGAATGTGCTTCGACATCCACGACCGCGGGCCCTCATGTGGTGTGCTCTTGTGGCTGGACGCTCCTACATCTATAGGAAAATCAACTATTGTATGTTCGTGTGTTGATCTCATCGTTATAGACATGCAGATGTTTCGTTAATTGTCATCTAGTGTTTTTTCCTTCTAGTTAGTTATTTTTTCTAATTATAAAATATATTGACTAAAGCTCGAACGCTATGTATGTAGGATTATTAGAACCAGCGAACTTTGTATCACCCTGGAGCATTTGTCCCATTTTTGTTATATCTTAATATATATTATGGACTCCTAAACTACTTAACCCATTTTAGACAAATTTTGCACACTGCACAGAGTTTGATCTAACTTGAAAGATAGCTTGCATCTCAATTTGTAGTAGCAAAATTATTTTACTGTAAATTATTTGTTTAATATTTTACAAAGGATTAGTTCCATAAGATTGTAACAGATGGCGGTGTAAGGTAATTAGTCGGCTGAATTGAGTACGTAAACCTTAGTTACAGCAACGCCTGGCCGGGTTTGCTGGTTTCTTATAAATTCATATTGGTCATAGCGTTATGTTCTATGGCCTTTGGCGTTCCTCGATGGGTAAACTACTCAACACAAAAATATTTTTTCATTTCGAACCAGTAGTTTTTAAGTGCGGTCAACCAACCATACAAACCCTTCAGCTTTATGATATTAAAGTAAATACAGATAAGATAATAAAAACTTAAGTTTTTCATGAGCAATGACACTGGTCCGATCGTCGCTTTCGTAAAGATGATTCCAGTATGAGCCATGCAGGACCACTATTTGTAAAATATATATATTATTATAAATGAAACATCACTTGTTTAAATAACTTAAATATCAATGGGTGAAGAAAAAAGAGAGGGAATCTCATATATTTTCAAAAAGTTGTTAGCTGTACGAAGTCTGCCAATTTACACTCGATAATCGCGATCGAATATGTCCTTATGAGAAATATGAGAATTGTGAAAAAACCGAAGAAAAGAGTTAACAACAGTTTCAACTTATTTGCCTCAACAGTACTTTATTTCATCTCTTTTCTTGGTTAACAACACAGTCAATGCATGGGCAAGCTAAATGCCTGTCTGTAATAATGTCTAAGTCTTCTCGTTTCTTGGTTAATTACTTAGCGAAAGGCACGTAATTGCAAAGACCTTTAAGTTCGAAAACTTCACTATATACTCGAAGTATGATACCAGCAAGAAATTTACGTCACTCTATATTGTTGTCCTGTTTTGACAATGTATCTTAATGGTTATTATTTATTTAGTTACACTCGAGAGCGGTTTGGAATATGAAGCTCCAGTGCAAAGTTATCAATAGGGAAGAGAGTTTACAGTCGTATTCAGACATTCGTTTATCTTATTTAGCCTATTACATTGTGATGTAGTCGGCCAGTCAGGGCGGATGAACTAAACTACTCTTGGCCAATAGCAGAAGGACTCAAGGATGGAATTGGTCGACAAATATCGTACACTGCAATCGATTAGTAAAAGTTATTCAGTTTGTAAATTAAGGTTCGCAAAATAAAATGTTTCTTGAAATAGTAGCGAAGATAGCGCATGGTCTACCTTCGTGGTATTTCCATGAAAAGACAAAAGGTATTTCCATGAAAATTTTCCAATCATAAATTCACTAACCGTTACTATGTTAATAATCTTGTTATTTTTACAATTACGTATACTTAAGGTTAGATAGTGTATCTATCAATACTTATATACATTCAAAGATAATTACGAATAAACATTTTTGTTGATTGCGTTTTTTTTTATCTAACTTGAGGTTTATTATTACTATAATTGCTAAAGAATCCGTGCTTTGGAGGGCACGTTAAGCCGACAGTTCCGGTTGCTGCGAACATAGCAGTCGTCAGGCCATGTCGGGAGCCTTCGGGCGGTTTGCAAACTTCCGACACTTGGGTTCGCCACTAAGCCCTCCACCAATCCGCGCTGTAGCAGCGTGGTGGAGTATGCTCTAAACC
>DWJN01002232.1:0-15729 GCA_018248895.1 Carystus phorcus | reverse complement strand
CCTCAGCACAGCTCAATCACGCGAGACCCCTGCACGCTCCACACAAGACGAGACCACAAACGCCCAAAACTTCCAATAACTATAATAAAATAATCTACAGGTCCTGAACTTGATGAAAAATCTAACGCCACAGTACTGGAGATTGATTCCGGGCCGGTCGAAGTGAAACCAAACGTTAATCAAAACGATAAAGATGGAGGTATCCTTAATTTGTTCCTTTGGATACGTACGTCATTACAAACATCGCTACAAGTAAAGTGGTTGCAACGTTATACTAAACCTCACAAATAACATTACGGTGAATTTGCACGAAGTCATGTACTTTGAAAAAGGTGCATATAATTTCAAAGTCGTAACATAAGGACGGTAGAAGGACTCAGTATTCACAAGACTAACCTATTCTTATCTGGGATGGTGGGTGACGAATGAGGCGTTATATATTTATCTTACAGTAAATAAAGTAACGTCAAATTATTGTCATACTTCACTGCATAAATAACTCATTAATACTACTTAAACTCACACAATTACGCTGATCGCAAGTATTTCACTCGTGGGTATACAGGTATATAAATCTGACGCGCAAACAAACGTAATAGGTCGATTTCAATATTTCTTTCCTGCGCTTATTGAACGATGAAGCAAACCGCGTCGTACCGGCGGGATTTTCATGACGTATGGATGGATATTCGCCGTGCATCGGGATGTTGGGTGGAGGAACGGAGCTGGGGAAACTAAATTGTGCAGTTCCAATGCACACTCTTCAAATAACTTTGTAATATGATGAATCGACATATATCGCTTCTGTAGTGATAACTGCATGGGTTACTTCGCACTGCATAAGACTTCAGTAAAACCATTCTGTCTCTTTCACACGCCGCTAAGTTAGTCTTTAATTTAAGTATAAGCATCATATATATTTTGTAAACTACATTTCAAAGCCCAAAAAATTACAATGATTTTATTATTTTCTTCAAATACCAAGATTAGTTTAGGTTAAAGTTGTTCATAACCCACGTCTTAAACGTTGTGTTTCAATAAAAGTTTTTAATTAGTACCTAATACGTACGTATGTACGTATTATCGATCGTGACAGTTGCAAATCAAATATAGGTATGTATCTATGTATAATTATTAAGAATTATGTTGAGGGAAAAAGCATTCACTCGGCATCTCTTTTGTTCATGAGCGCTTGTCGTCGAATGTTAAATAAGTGTGTTGATTTATTGAGTCATTGACCCTTTATTATAAACTAAACTTCTTTTACAATCGTTTAGAACTTTGCAAATTTATGCAGATGTTTTGAAGTAGGGTAATATTTTCGTGACACGGTCGACTCATTAATTGCATTGCTATTTCGTATTTCACTGGAATTTGATGTTTACCTCGCCACCGTTTTATTTGCGTTAAAAAATATTTGGCAGTCATCAGACTTGAAACAAAAGTATAATACGGTTATACAGGAATATTTCTGTCCAATGCAGTATTTTGTGTGTTCCCGTGGCCTTCGCTACGTCGCTTTCTATATACAAAACGTACAAATGAGGATTGCCTTAATAAATGTTTTTATATTATTAGTGTTGGCATGTTACAAAAATACAAGCCTACAACGTTAAAAAGAAGTAGAAAATAGAACACTACGAATACGTCAATATTGTCATTAATCTTTATACTGATGAGTTTTTGTAATAAAAGATTCTCATGCTGAACTTCCTTATTTCTTCTCCTAAGAACATATCCCTTCAATTAGTAGAGGAAACAGTCTAGTATCTTAAAGATTGTTCAACAATTTCAAATGTTAATGATCCTTTCATTTTCATTTTGGTATTGAAAACATGGGTTATTGCGTACTACGTCCACATTAGATGATACACAGGTCGATATGTCGCGGGCAGTGCTTGACATGACCCGAGTAAGCGTATTTATATTCTGTTTTACTAAATTTTTCATCGTTGATGTTACATTCGTTAATCATTTCGTTTTAATAACAACGAACAGTACATTCGTTTTATTAGCTTACTTTTCGGTCCAAAGCCGAATCAATACATACATCCGATCTATGGGCACAGCTGGCTTTCGTCATGAGCGGCATTATTCCACTACTGCAAAGGTTTTTGGAAACCAACCTTTACATATTTTTTCAAGCAAGATGTTAAAAGATTGTTAAGCTACCGCGGACGCGTTTGAAAGCAAGATGGATGACCGTTAGTGGAAAAATTATTCATCGGCTTCCATTCTTTAAAGGGCACGTTAAACCGTCAGTCCCGGTTGTTTACTGCATTTATTAAGCCACGTGGTCTTAGGGTGTCATACAAATTTTCGACGCTTGGGTTGTTCACTAATCCCTCCACCAATCCACTAACTAGATCAGCGTAGTAAAATATGATCTAGACTTCCTTAGCGATGAGGAGAGATCCGTGCCCTATAATGGCCAATTAATGGGTTGCATTGGTTATATTGTCTTTCCTTTTGTGTTCTATGATGCTAGTAAGAAATGTCACTGATGTGTTGTTTGTCTTCATTATAACATCATTATTACCTGTATATTCAATCTGATGATTTACTTTGCATCAAACGAAAGGTTTTTCGTTTATTCTCTACCACAATTGTTACAAAATGAGTCTTCATCCAAAAATGTTTCAATTTTATTTCTATCTTGAGTTCTGGGTTTCTTTAGATTGTTGGCAAATTCTCCAATAGTATCAACTTACAAATTGTCCTTTAATTCATTACCTAATCATTGGTAGAATATGCGGTAAGTAGCCCTTAATATAGGTGTAACTACCTTCATTCGTAGCTTATACCTGGGACTGTTGTCTAGTATCTCCCTCAGTAGAAATGTATTTACTTTGTTCCAGGTAACACTATAACGGAGAGGTATAGAAAACCTCAAAGTCGGCCCAAACCCCCAAACCTGACGCACGGTGACGGCGTCAATGATGATCATTTTGAATGGTTTTCCCCAGAGGATGATGAAGGTGATTAGCTTCTGTAATTACTCGTGGTGCATCATATTCTCGTTATTTAAACTTTTAATCTAAAAATAAATTATTATCTATTAATATTAATTTTTCCTACTTTTAACTGTTGGAAGTTGATGAATTCATTTTTATTACAGTTTTGTACCGGGTTTCTCATTTTATATTACTTTAAAATCCATCACAAGATATTCTGATAGTGTAACCTGTGTAACCTTGCAACGATACAGATACGAATGAATGTCGATCCGGTTAACCTGATACTTCATCTTATCTCCTCGTCGTCCATGTTAAAAAAATATTTCATGTTCTCCCATGAACTTACCTCAAAGGGGCAAAAAACCGGGGCCAGAAGCATTATGTTTAGTCCGTCGTCACTTTTCTATATCCCTTTTCATTGTTTGTCCCAAATTGGATCTGTAAACAGGATTTCAATCACAACAGGAATCTCTTACGGTAGTTCTCCAAATATTTGAAGTTGTTTGACGTTATTTACCCGCTACAGCCCATTTTAATTGTTCGATTAAGCGGGATTAATTAAGCGGGAAATTTTTACTTAAGCATATCAAGCATTCGCATGCAGGAACCATTTTGATTACCTACTCAATAAGGCCCGCATGCAGGATGCTGAAGATTTTTGTTCCGAATCCTTAAGGGTGCGCATGCGGGTGAATGTTTTTATAATGACACATTTTAATTTATTTCAACTCAATTATTTTATTGCATCGGAATATCCGCATATTGTAACGACCATTATATCGCAGTCATTGTTAACCGATTATTCCGCATGCGGGTATTTCTTGCATGCGGTAAAACAAATGAGTTAATAATTATTGAAAATGCGCCATTTGATATGTTTATAATGTACTGGTCGGTCTTTTCTGTGCAGAGAATGTAAAAATCTACCAGGTTTATATTCTATTTTAAAAACTTTACTGATTGACTCATTTTTATGAATGTATTGTTGTATTTCAGGTGGGATGAATGTGGAAAATAGATTTGGTGAAGGGCCCCCCGACGAAACTGTCCTTCCCCCAGTAAGTACATATATTCTATCTACAGTCTATTTTTATTCCCACGGGATAACTTGACGTTTCATTTGATAATTTTAATAATTTATTAAACAGTTATGTACCATAATGAATAAAAGTGATAAATATGTTCCGCATTTTGTGTTTAAAAGAAATATTCGTAGTTATTTAAAAGTTATCTAATTTATTAAAACCCAGAATGTATGCTAGAATTATTCGAGGTACCAACTTCTAATGTAAATTTTTTGGGAAATAAAGTGAAAAGATTTTTTGCTAATGTCAGTCATGTTCCAATATGGAAGCATTTATTCAACTTCATTAATAATATAATCAAAGTTTTTTTTTCATACAATAATACAAAAAGCTCACCTACTTCTTATGAATCTACCTAATTACTTGCTATAATTCTACCAAAACAACAGGTGCCGCCAAAATTAACTTTGCATTTGACATTGACGTGGGAAATAACTATAGTTTAATACGCAAGTTCATTAAGAATTTTATTTATTTATATTTTTTTAACTTTTATTGTGTTCAAAATAATATAACTATAAAAACGTACAAGTAGGCATGTATAATATACAAATGGCGGTCTTATCGCTACATAGTTCTTCTAGATAACCTTAGCATAAAGAGTGGAAATAACAGGGTAACTAAGGTGAACAGAAGTGCCTGTGATATAAAGAAATTTAAATCACATACATGTAGGAATGGAACGTAACATAAGAATGAGAGTTGTGTGATAGGTGCGTGAAAAGGAATAGAATGGATGGAGAGAGCGAGAGGGCAAGGGTGTTGTGCGAGGGAGAAGGAAGACGGTAATGAAAGACGAAAAAGGAGTTAAGTTTAATAAGACGAAAATAAAATTGTAAAAAGTGAGAAATAAACTTGATTTGTGGCAGCTAAAGTTTGTTTTGTTTTTGGCTTCGTCCCGAAATCTTTTCTACATACATATAATATACATACAGTTATTTCAGAGATAATGATGACTTAAGAGAACAGAAGGAAAAATGAGAGGAAATTTTATTACAACCGGAGTTAATGAGCTTTGACTTGATTTTCGAGACAATTTAACTTAGGTTGCGAATAAATTTGGAATTTTTTGGTTACTATATCTTACAGCATACTTCGGAGTTTTTTTTTTATAAAGAAATAACCTGTTATTAAATGAGTTTAATAACATTAACTTATACTATAAGTTAACCATTGTTGTATAATAAAATAATCAAATAAAGTGTTAAAGTTTAGGTTCGAACAATAAATGGTCAAACACAGGTAACCATTGCTTTTAATTTCGTCAATTATAGTGAACCATAAGAAGTATTTGTAATTAGCCAACAAACGAAAAGACGAACCACATGATAGTAAGTGATCACCATCGCCCATGGACATTAGAAATACCAAGAGTATCACTAACACGTTGCATGCCAAAATATAAAAGAACTAGCGACCCGTCTGATACTAAATACACTACAGAAAAACTGTGAACGTATCTATACTAATATATAAAGCTGAAGAGTTTATTTATTTGTTTGTTTGATTATTTGAACGGGCTCGTCTCAGGAACTTCTGTATCGATTTGAAAATTTATTTTAGTGTAAGATAGTCCATTTATGGCGGAAGGCTATAGGCTATATAACATCACGTTAAGAGGAATAGAAGAGAGGTGAAGAGCAGCGATAAAGAATATTGCGACATCGGTAAAATTTAGAGCTTTCTTTGCGTGCCCTGAGTAAACGGTGAAAGTTACTAAAAAATCATGTACAACAATATTGTTCCCCTCTAAAAGTTCTAAATAAGTCCGCGACAGCATGTGTCTAGGTTTAAAGCTTAACCCGCTATAACCTTTTTTATGGTTATATAAATAGCTCTAAAATAATAATTTATATGGCAAAACAAAGTTTGCTGGTTCATCTAGTTTTTATGTAATTTGTTATTCAGCCGAAGCCAGACGTGAATGCATATCAGCAGAGGAAAAATCTTGCTCACGGCATGATGGACCTGGCGCTATTGTCCGCCAACGCCACGCAGCTGCGGTCCGTGATAGAGGCCTCCTCCCACCCCTATTACTACCCCGGGATCACCTTCGTATTGCTCAGTATCATCTTACAAGTAAGTAATTTTTATTTATTTATTAGTTAAATCACTTAAGTATCTCATAATCACACACATTATGGCTAAGGTTACATCGCTATAGGTACATGGAAAAAATACAAAATACTTAACTGTTAATTACGCTAATTTGCATTGGTGAGAAAGAGGAGGCCTTGCTATTGGATACAATACCCCAATCTTCCTCGTAAACGAATTGCGCTTTAACTACTACCAAGACCGACTAAGGTGATGGTACCGCGATTTGATACGGTTATCCATTCCTAAGCGAAAAAAGGCGCGCAATTGATTTCTAATTATATTGTTGCGCCTTTTAAACTGGCTGAGCGTTTATATGCCAATGCCTTGTTAAGAAAAACAACATGGGCTCTACTTCTTTATTAACCGACTTGAAAAAAAGGAGGCGGTTCTCAATTCGTCTGTACGTTTTTATGCCTGGTATAACATATATCCTTATCTCATGACAGCACACCAACAGGGTGTCGTAAGTGGTGAGAAATGCCGGCCCACTTCGCGTAATAATAAATTATCAATATCATTATTAAGTCATTAATAGTATTAACTATAAAGTTATTACTGGTATTATAAATGGCTGGCTAGCTACCACCCTCTTGTTTGAGTCAACGATGTTTGAGTTATCGATCTGTACCTATTTATTCTATACTTCAATATAAGTAGACATTTATACCAACTCCTATATACCGACACTATTATAGCATGCCATTATGATAATTCTGTTTTATTATGGTTAGGACAATTAAATAACATCACAATCTGTGAATATAAATAGCACAATTATTTCTACATTATCGTTTAATACGATTTAAATATGCATACTTAAATGGCATGTGTAATATATTATTTAAAAGTGACATTATCGCATGTGATTCGTACATGAATCACACAACAGTTCTGTATCAACATTTGCAGAGTCGTAATGCTCATAGAAATTATGAGAGCTTAGAAACGAGTATTTATCTACACGATTTTGATACAAATAGGTAGGTTCCTTCAACATATTATTCTACCTTCTTTATTGCTCTTTAACAGCAGAAAGACTAAACTCTGGGTGAAATTTGGCACATAGACTACCTTTTATCCCAGAAAAAATATGGTTCCAGTTATAGCCTTCTCAATAGGGAAGTACTCAACGTTTGATGGGATACGTATAAAACTCGTTATAGTATAAAATATCTATGAAATATCCTGTTGCGATACTATTCTTCCGTGGGTAAAATTGCGTACAAAATACAAATATTTTACTTGTGAGCGTAAGTATTATTATATATATACATATAAATCTGTACGAGCAAGTGCGTACATTGCACTTTCATTCACATTGCACCATCATAATTTTATTAAATTCATTAGTTTTGTAGGAAATATTAATTAGTCCGATTTCGGTCATCAAGAGAACCACGCGTGATTCATATCATATAAATATAATCATTACGTAAAAAGTACAGTTTCAATATAGTGTTATTTCAAATATAATCTTTTATTTAATATGTTATTTAGTTACGGCTAACCTGTACAAAATCGATACGTACTTGTCAACGAGCAGTATGAGGGCACCGACGATCATGAAAAGTGCGTGCAGGAGGAACGGCACGAGGTAAGGGTTTTGAGGCATGGCGGCGGCCGCGAGCGCGCCCAGCGGCGGGAACACGGCCAGCCCCAGCGTGCCCACGGCCAGCTGCCGGCCCACGTCGCCGCGCCCGAGCGACGTCTCCCTCGTCGCTATCACGCACGCGGCGCCGAGCAGGGCCAACGCCGCCGTCGGCCAGATATCTGCTAGCGTCCTGCAACCGAATTACTCTCAAAGACGGAAAGCCAATTGCTGAGATAAGGACCGTTAACAGTGTTTTTTTTATGTTTTCGCCTCTCATAAATATACTCTGTCTGATTTTGATACAATAGTAAAATATCGACATAAATTATGATAATTATTTAGGTCTTCCAAATAAACATACAAAATTTTATAGCTGTAACTGCGTATATGTTCTAGATGTACCTTACCACAAATTTTCTTTGCTTAGATTTCATTAAAATCGGTTTCATTTTTTTTTATATCTGGAGTACTGTATTAGATGCGTACGTGTAAGGACCTGGTTTATTGACATTAGCTATTAGTGTGGTATCAAAAGGACAACAAGTAGAAAGCTTAATCAAATATAAAGGCGCATCTTAAAAAAATCATTGCAAAAAATATTCCATTTCTTACTTAAAACTAATTACGAATATTAAAAGAAGGTAATAATAAAAAACTTAAAATTATAAAATAACAAAAATAATAAAATAGTAACGTACAATTTTTTTAAGGTTGGTGCCATTTAGAATCAGCAGCTTATATGGCCTCACAAAAAATCGTAGATCCATAAATATATATAAATAATAAATATTTAATTATAATTATTTTCTTCCACTGAAGTTTCTAAGTTAAATTTTCATTTATTTTAAACATAAAATATAGTAAGTTGAAAGAAAACTGCAAACTATAATACTCAAAACCTTTTTGTTTACGACGATAGGGTGTTAATGGGTTATGAAGAGGATGGATGTATACCTAATAACGAAGTAGGTCCAGAAGGTGTATCCCGGGTCGCCTATGGTGAGACGGCACTCCGCGTCGACCAGCACACCGCCTGGCTCGTCGTAGGGGTCAACGACCTGGCACCTCACACCCGGGACACAAGTCTCATAGCCCCGGATACGAGCCGCGACCTCTGGAGGTATTGGGCATCGCAATGCGCCACCTGCCAAAAAAAATTTTTAACCGACTTCAAAAAAAGGAAGAGGTTCTCAATTCGTCTGTATTTATTTTTGTCAAATATGAACGCAGCCAAATGTTATCTCTGTATCTTTGTTTATAATCTGTGTCTTCTGAATCTTTCATTAATTATTTTTTTCATTACATCTCTCATTAACCGACTTCAAAAAGGGAAATTCTCAATTTTATTCGTCTCTATTTTTTGTGTCTCCTCAATTGCTTTGCTGATATTTTTTATTTTTTAAAGCAAACTAACTATTCATGTGGTCCCATTGAAACTTGAGAGATAACACAGGAGTAGTTTTTGAGTTCTCTCTAATAAATGCGCATTTACTTATTACTTTGGAAATCGTAATATTTAATTCAGCGTAATTACTTTTGAATACAAGACGGTTTCTGTCTTAATATTACAACTCGATTGCTTTTTAGATTTTGAGATTGTGATTTTGAGAACTGCTAAAGGGTCTGAAACTTAAGTACATCGTAGAGATATTTTATAAAAGGCAAAAAAAGCAACCAATCTGTTAGAAATTATGATGTAATAGAAAATAACTAACCTAGTTACCATAATTTATCATTTTAAAGTATCGCTCACAACAAAAGATTAGGGATACCTACATAGATAGGTACACTAAGAAATGAGTTTGCCAGTTAGACCAATATATTTAAGGTAAAACGCAAAAAAAAGATAAAACGCAAACGTCGCCCCAAATTCGCGTGTAGGAATATACTTCTGTCTAATAATAAGCTTTTGGTTTAATATGCTCTTCCAACTTTTCTGTTGATAGCATAATAGTTAAAGCATTACAAAAATGGCCGGGTGGATGTTACAAAAATACAGAAATTCATGTTTTCCCTTAAAGAACTTTATTTTTATTTCATAGAGATTTAAAATCAAATGTACCTAAATAACGCTACTATAATTACTCGATACTATAAGTAACACAACATCGCGGCGCCGATACCTCTATAAAAAAGTGTCGTCTTACGTTACCGTGACGTAATTTCATTGATTATCGGAACCTGTCACGTGCTAAGTATAAGTACTTAGTGTATTTAGGCACGAAAATTGTAGTTACAACACGTGCAATATTTATTCATATGATTACCACATGCGGCTACGACAATCTGCAAATACGTGAAAAATAATAATCATCGCTCTCGTCTTTACCAGCGAATCACATATGGCAGACGGATAAGATGTTCCTTATCTTAGTAAACAGCCAAAACGATCTTTATAGTTTTGTCATGGTATTCTATCTCTATATTCTACAGCCATTTCACTTTTAAAAGCATTGAAAAATATACCTACGTAATATAGATTTATCAAAATAAAATGCTGAGGTATAGGTGTTTGAAGACTTAGAAGAGTAACATCTCGATTTTTTTATTTTATAGAACATATTAAGCTAAGCTGGGAAGGAGTACTCCGGACGTTACACCGGTTTATTAAAAAACGTGAAATGCTTAACAGTTACACGGATGATAATCTGTGGTTTATACGCACCGAAATTACTCTCAATTGCACTCAACTTACGAAAAGTATCAAGCCTACCCAGTAAGTACATTAATAACAAACCTACACAATCTTTATGACTGTGTTTATTTCGTAATAAAATACCCTAATTATTTATATCTATTGCTAGATTTATTTTTAAAAAAAGGGCCCTGGAAATATAATAGGGGTACGTGAAGTTATATGTTTAAGGAAAAATTTTATAAAAAAAAAAAATATTTAATTTATTATTAATGCTGAAAATAAAACTTACAAACTATTTTCGCCCTATTTTATTCGCAATAATACAAAAATTTAGCACATTACGTACTTACATAATTATAAGTAAAAATACCGTCTACATGAGTCGTCTGGGCGTATTTTATGTGCTTGACCCTTTTTATTTAAATATATGACCGACTTAGTCATGGAATAAACGACAATATGTCGCTATCTACGAGTCAGATAATAAATAATTTTATTGTGCTTAATTTCGCACGGAACAAAATAAAATTATTTTTGTTGGGACAAGGGGAAACATGAAAACTGAATAACTGGATAACAGGCTGGAGAAAACATTACAGCGAGATAAAACAAACATTGCAATAAACACTCACCAGTTTGATAATTGCACCAATTGTCTTCCAATGTGGAGTTGTCTTCGAGCGGGTCCGGCGCGATGAGGGATATGGGCACGCGGAGCCGTGAAGCGTGTTGCATGTACACGAGGCACTGGCCGTTGTAGCACAGATGTGGAGGGTAGTACTCGAAGTCTGGTTCATCTTCTGACTCGTCGGTGACTAGTGGCGATATCGACTGGTCCAAACCAAATAGCTATGAGATTTATAAACCATATATCCATATGTATGTATGTATGTATGCAATAACATGTATTAGTACCTACTTTTTACTGAATATCACTTTGTGTACCTACACATAGTAAGAAATGCAATCGGTCTTTAAACCTTAGTTTTACTATGTCACATAATTAATATTTGATTGTATTTTGTTTTGTGTACCTTATCTTATAAAGAAAAACATAAATATGACAGATTCTGAAGAACTCTATATTGAAAAGACATACATATTACGACGTCGATCATCTACGTCTACATCTTTTTATGTAAATCGACGAATGAAAATACGTTTCACCAAATTAATTAGTCAACCTCAGTCATGGACACCGACGAATAAGTCATACGTACACACATACGAGTAGTAAAACGCTACAAAGAATAATCCCTCGAAAATTTGACCGTCGACAGACAAAAATAATTAATGGACGTCAGTATTTCACAATGTACCACCACAAGCTAAACTAATAACTAAACAACAAAAATATCACACAACACAATACATATTTAAAAAAAGATATTTAAAATGTTTGTACAAGTGGTCTGGCGAGACTATGGCCTGTGGTAATTCTAACCTTAGCTGGCACTTAACCAATTTACAGCGTGTGGTGCCCTAAAACAATTTATAGAATGAACCTACTGGTAGCCATAAACCTATAAACAGGACGAATATATCTTTAATTTGATATTTGCCATTTATTAGTTGAACTGAAAAACGCTTTTGAAATTATCCCGGACGCTATCATTTTCTTTTAATTTCATTAAAGTTGAGTTGATTTGCACATCAATTGAGTCAATTAAATTGCTAATAATAATTAATTATATACCACACGTACAATGTACTCTCATAGAAATATTTACATAACAGGTTTTTCAAAAAACAACGCGAATAATTTCGGTAAGCTTTAATAAACATTTAATAGGGAAAATTTTCGTGAGCGACTCGAATTCCCTGCACGTGCCGTAGTAAAATAAACCCGGAATATTATGTTGTAAGGAGCGATACTTATTTCTGTACAAACCTTTTTAGATAAACGAAGCTACTCTGTTAGAAACATTGCTGTATTCTCGTTTTTTGAGTGGAGGATGTAACTTTAGACGTATCATTTTCACGTATAATCATATTCGTTAGTCCCGTATTATAAAGAAATTGTGGTAAACAATTTCCCATGTACAAGTATTATTATTAGTACAGGTAGTACAAGTATTATTTCACATATATGTACAAGAGTTGAGTTCACAGATGTAAGATTGATTTCTGTACTTATCTAAAATGATGTAATTTTCGAGATGGATTTATTAATAATACAATTGCTTGGGTGCTATTGATATAACACAGAAAACCGCCACACACCCAGAAAGAGAACAGAAATTCAAACCCATCATTCCAATTTATGACTCACATAGATTCGAGCCCCTATAATCGCTATTTCGGAATGATAACCACTGCGTGTCATTATAACACATACAATCACATTAACATATCTATCTACTGCAGTAAACAGATTCAGAATCTTTTAAAGAATTGGACTTAGAAAACGATGAACTAATTGAAATTAATGAAGTTACTTCACAATGTTACGTTTATTATCAGATCAATGTTAATAACGACACAAAAAAGTAGATCGAAAGTGAAATATTTAAAGGGCTTTTAGCAATTGAATCGGAATTTGCAATACTTGGTATCGTATAAATAAAATCCAATTTAATTGAACCTATCTCGCTAACCGCTGTGCAAAATGCTATAAAATCGAAATATGTGGCAAGTATTACACTGAGACTTCCACACCGCTACGTCAGATTATAGCGCAAAATCTGCTGCCATATTGAATCCAGATATGAAATCTTTATTGGAATCGAGGTTATCGAAGACGCGGCCACGGAGTCCTATGCAGCTTGAAATTGTTATTTTACGAGAGCGCACTTGGATCGAATAATTCAAGAAAATGTATTTGCAGTTTTTATTTATAGCGTAATAGTTCGTTGTGGAAATAATTTTAAGACAACCAACTGTTTATTACCTTTATTCGAACTACTAATAATAGCCCATTGAGGAGAACAGGTTTCTTTTCGTAACTTATAAGGCACGGCATAGTGACACGTCATCCGCCAAGCGACTATGATGCAGACTTTTTTTATGTAACTAACTGACAAACGAGCATTCAAATAATGTTACGTGGTCACCGTTGCCCATAGACATCAGCAACTTTAAAAGAAGCCGGCTAAGAAAGATTAGTAAGAAAGAAAATGCAGCTCTAAGCATGTACGGCACGAATAATTTGGCGGTTGATTCAAGCAAGAGGGGTTTAAGCTAGCAAAGCGGGCTTCACCGAAAGGTATAGTATATTAACGGCTCAATAATAATATTAATATGATGTCTACGTGAACCAAACAGGCTTCTCTTACGAAACCTTAGTCTAATGGCAAGAGATTTTAATGTTAGGATAGATGGTACGAGTACAGATGGGATTACTGCCCCAATACGGCTTAAGAATTACTGAAACTATTATTTTAATCTATTACATCTTACGTATAATTTTATTTTTCTACGCCACATTTTCTTCCCTAAAGAAATGAATCTGCTCTGTAGTTACCAGGGCGACATAAATCGTAAGAGCTCAAGCTCACCGCGTAACCTAGTAACCGCCGCTGAATAAAAGGCCAAACCCCAACTGCTTTAAAGTGAACCCCGAACAGCCTCGTAAATCTAAAGCACACAGGGCTTATTCATACCCGAGCAGAGATCGTGCTGAAGAAGAGCGACCGTCGGAAATGTTTAAACTCGTGAATGTTGGATGCCGTTTAAATTTATTAGTGATAAATGTTTTTCTCTGAGAAATGTGTACATTTGTACACAAACAAGAGTTTATGAGTTATCTTAAGATGGATGGAGGATTTAATCCCTGTTTTGTCAACTGCTACGAACAAAACAAATATAAATGTTGGGTAGCTGCAACTTTGGGAAGGAAAATACCTTATTAACCTTATTAAGCATGGCAATCATAAAAGAGAAAAATAAACTTTTTTAACATGGTGATGCGTTAGACGTAAGGTAAGCTACGATAAATTATAAATTAACGTTTATTAACATATTCATTAGGATATTACACTTGTAAGACATGTTAAGATAATTATTAATAATGAAAGCAAAACACGATCTCGTTAATTAGTGGTAGTTGTTTTGTATTCAAACATTTCCCTAAGCTCCTTCATACCTTGGAGTCTTTGTTTACGCGCCTGGGTCAAGGTTGCTTTTGATTCATGACAATAGAGTACTCAGTTTTAACGTGTTAACATTTTGTTAAAACGAGAGAAAAAAATATATTTGTTATGTAGATCGCTAACAAACGCGGTGTCAAGCTACGTGCTCGTTGTCATCTATGGACAATTGGACACCAACAACACAAATTACCGATGCATTGTCGGCCAAGCATAGAGAAAAGAAAGAATGAACGAATTGTTATTTTCTTTTATGAGTACATATGTAGTATAAAACAAAGTCGCTTTCTCTGCCCCTATATCCCTATGTATGCTCAAACCTTTAAAACTACGCAACGGATTTTGATGCGGTTTTTTTAATAGAAAGAGTTATTGAAGAAGGTTTATATGTATAATACGTTCACAGTTTTTCTGTAGTGTATTTAGTATCAGCATTGCATCCGCGCGAAGCCGGGACGGGTCGCTAGAAATATATATTCAGTAAAATAATTTTTAATCAAAAAATATTATTTTACGGAATTCTTAATATGATTGTTACAAAACGAATGTGTATTTGCGTTAAATATAGAAGAATAAAGATCTTTTGACAAGTGGAAAGATAACATTTTGCGTGTGGTTATGTGCGTGGGTCGCAAGGCCAGTACTCAACGGAATATTTGAAGACCGAGACATTTTGTGATAAGAGTCATTGAAGAGTTTTGTACCTCATATGAATAACGATACCATTTCTTTCTATAAACATAATAAAAAAAAGCATTTACAATTATAAACATTGTTCTGTTAACGTGTACATGTGTGCTTTGTGCGGCACCATAACTAATTGTACTCGGAGAATTCACTAACTTAATAATTACCAATTTAGGTGAAGTCAAACATTTTGACGGCTTCCGCTAAAGTAACAGGAGTTTACGTAACGGCCCAGCCGGCTAAACATCATTCCAGCGAAGTTTCCTGCACAGCTGCCTCCCAACTTTCCCCCTCCGTTTTAATCATCGTTGAAGATTTACTGTTACCACTCACCAATCTTTACGAATCTAAGATTATTTTAAGAGTTTCTGAAGACTCTACTTGAATATTCGTAATATAATACAAATCTGTCTTTATTTTGTATTTATTTTCATGTTTATGTTGTGTTTAAGCTTAAAGTCAAGTCAGTTATGGGGGATTGGTACAGCAGCAAACAAACTATTACTTTTGACTTTTTTAAATTAAGTATATAAACAGTTACAAAAATTTAGAAAAATATAATTAGTATTAATTATGGAGGTTG